>WHVE01000160.1:0-209210 GCA_015178995.1 Trichophaea hybrida
AGAGTTTTCAATCTGGAATTGGCGGATATCGTCAGGTTCATCATAAACCAGTTTGCGAACCAAGATTCTTGAAAGAAAATACGTTTGTAAGTTCCTGTCAGATGGGATTGAATTATTTCTTATCTTGTAGCATATGAAGTTGGCAACATAATAAAAAAAAATCGAGCGGATTGGACAGGAACTCGTATAGTTATTTTAGTTTGAAATTTTGGAGCAAAATTATGGGGTTTGAGTCAAAAGTCTTGGCAGGATTCGGTACACCACAAATCAAACTGGTTCAAGAATTTTCTAAAACCATGACGGTTCATTGCCAACACTAGTTATGAGTATGAAACAGGCTACAATTTTCCCAAAGTCAAAGTCTGACAGTATATCAAACAACTGAGATGAGTTTTATATCTTTTTATATACAAGAAATTTCTAAACAAAGTGGATTATACTGACCAATTTCAAGTGAATTGTAAGAAAAAGTGGGAATTGAATGAGTATTGTAAGTGGAATTCTTAGTCTGAACAGGATACTAGGTTCAAATTGTTGAGATAGAACCTTTTTTGCATAGAAGATTTTTAATGGCTAGGAAAACATCTGACAAAGGATTTGGTTTTGGTCAAAGTATCAAGGTTCAGAGTTCTAGGGGTCTTTCAACCCCTATACAAACAGATTCTGATTACTAATGTATTGAATAAAGTGAATGGCAGAACAAAATATATTTGATGGAGGTATTGCAAATGCAATCCAGAAACTTGATCCACAATCATAGAAGTAAACAAAATTTCATACTGAAACTATTGTTTTGATTTGTATACAGAACAATGAGCAATGAGCAAACCAATTCTATTCTAAACCAACTGATTTTAATACAACAATGGCAACTGTCCTTGCATTTACCCACTCATTCCATTTATATCCAATCTTCACCCAACTTTGTACACCATTTTTGCACATTCCAATTTCAGGCCACTCCTTATTTTTAATATTTGTTCAAACCTATTTTCTCTTTTTTAAAACCTCTTTCTCTTTCCATATATCTATTTTCTTGCTTGAAAACCTGTTTGTTAGTCTCATAATACTTGATTCTGTGGTCTTCCCAATGAATATGATCTTTATTTATAATATGTGTATATAGTGATAGCAATGGTCCGAAATTCTGGGTTCAGGTCAGTTCTGGTGCCAGTACTCCACCGCAGCCCCCGGTCCGGGTTCTGACACTGTACCCAACCCAAACCCGAGCCCCCAGATCGGTGCTGGAACTCTATCAATCCCAAAATAATTCATTTCAAGTCCCAAACCCAGAACTGAACCGAACCAACCAGGTTTTGGACAGCTACAACTTGCAAACGATCAACCCGATTAAGGAATGGAGTTCTGATTTGATCAGGATATAATATATTCATAGATCATGTAGTTTTTGATGCTCTTGCCCCTCTGGTTCTTCGATTTGCGATACAATCAGTATTTGTTGAGTTGCTGCAAAACAAAGTTGATGTTGGCCATATTTTTCCTTCTTCCACATCGACTCAACAAATGCTCATTGTATCACAAATCAGACACTGCTATGTGAATGAACATCCAAAAGTGCATAATCTACATATTTATTGTATTGCAATCTGCTCAGAATTCAAATACTTAATTCGAGCAGAAAAGCTACATCGGAAAAAAATCCCTGCGCCCAGGTGCAGGTTGTGCGTCAGGAGCGCCTGGAATCTCGGTACGCAGGGGACAAACCAAGCCCATGACGATAGACTGTGAGGTACTGCGAAAACAATGCTGGGCGCTATGTATTCACACGGTCACATATCAATCTGTGCAGTGCCTTGGGACTCTAAATATACTGTGTTTTATATCTGGCTGTTGTTATTTCATGGTGCTTGGTGCGCGGTGGCAACATTGCTCTGTGCATTGTCATAATGATGCTGCACACTTCATATATGACCATACCGTCTGTCTATTTCAAAGTAATGTTTCACAGTGAGCTGTTTTCCATGGAGCAGTTCCTGCCCAACTGGTGCTGGTATGGAGTCAGACAATCATATGGTTTACGTCCATGGCTTGGCTGTATCTACGCAACCTGATTGGTTGAACAGTATGAATATAACGAAAAAATCAAGTCTATGAAATCAATTTCTAAATATCGTTTATACACTTTTTGCCACTATATTCAACTCATTTTCCAGTATTTAATAATCATCGTGTCAGGTCGCTGGATCTAAATGACTATTGACTATCCATCCTGCATTTTCCAACTTTGACGAAATGAGCTCCTCTGGAATTGAATGAGCTGTATACACAATATTTCCTGCCCTAATAACAGCATATGCTCCTCCAGATGATACTTTCACTACTCTGACTAGCTGCGATGCGCTTTCTGGCATTCCACTGTTGGCAGGTTTTGTCACTTCAACGTATGCTAGCTGAAAGCTATTCTTGCCATGCGAATGAACGACTTGCAGCTTAAATAGAGTAAGCATACGGTACGGTGGATGTTCCTGCAGTGCCTGGAGAGACAGCTCCTGCCCCTCATTACGTTCCGAAAGATGAACCCATATCCAGTTATGGTATGCAGCCACGGAACACCATCATTTATTTCCAGTACATCTGAGCTTCTGAATAATGCGCTTGCCATGCATGTTGTGTGATTCTACCACCAATCCAAGGCTAATTGGAGCAGCGCTGAATATGTGATCATCTGAATCGATGTTTACCGTCTTGGAGTGTAAAAATTAATGAGTGGCATCATATAGACCATTTCGGAGGATGTCGTCACTGATTGTTTTCAAGAGACCTTGAAAGGCCTTGACTTTTTCCTTTCCTTTGTGCTGCTGTGGAGATATGAACCTCAATAAACGATGTCTGGTGGTTGCATCTGACACCACTTCTGTCGTGACCTGTGGTGTAGCTCGTAAACAATTCCATGCGTCACGATTGGTCTTTCTGACTGCGAAAGCATCACTTCAAAGATCGTACTTGACCATCTGAGTATAATAGTCACTGGTCTTATTCAAGGCATTAAACCCATCCTTCATCTGCTTCTGGTGAGAACTTTTACCTATCTCTGTCAACTACTGTTCAAGCAATCCATATCATTGTATCTGCTCTCGGAAGTTCTGCATGAGATGCATCTTAGGAAAGTTCAAATCACGACCATCTTCAATGTATTCAGCCATTTCTACATCGATAATACCTTTCCAGCTGTCATGAATACGCTGTTGAAAGGCTGCCATTTTCTTCTTGTTTCCCTCGGAATTCATCTCCACATCCTGCTCGGCACACAATTCCGTACGTCTCCCCTTAGCCTCTGCTGCAAGTCGATGGCCAGCTCTGAAATGTTGAAACACTTGCTTCGAATGGTGGAAGCGGAGTAGAGCATTGTCTATAAGGTCTAGTGTTTTGTCATTATGAAAGTCATACTGGCAATCGAAATATAACTGCATAAGGCAGCAACAGTACTCAACTGCACATTCCAAAATACTATGCTCAGAGGGGCTTGGGTCCCGCAAAGCATTGCCTATGACCCCGACAAGGAATCGGGTCTTCATCTTGATTTCTCCTCCATGCCAATGTGATACCTGCTCATATGCACATCTTGGCATCGTCATGTCAAGGTATGCAGGCATTGAGAGGCAAATATTGTTGAACTTGTCAAGCCGCTTATGCTGCTTGAGACATTGGTGAAGCCATGTCAGGAGGTGCTTCGACATCCCAATTTGCATCGTATGGAGCTGATCATGCTTGGGATGATCACGTGTGATGCAATCAAGATACAAAACGATAATGAAGTCTGGATTCACATCATAGCATTTGAGTTCGGCAATACTCAGAGGTGTATTTCCATCCCAGAGCATATGATACATATCATCATTCCGCAGGTTGTGTCACTCGTGTTGGCGGCATAGATTACTCATTTGCTGCTTGGAGCATTCGCACGGGAGCATATACCATTCATGATATCATTAAGATTTTGGTGCTCGGGATAATATGCCATCCTTGCAACCAGTTTCAAAAAACAATACCTGCAGTTGCCATCAGCACAGTGGGCATAGAAGATGCTAGTCTCAGAACCGAGTAGGGGTTGCAGCACATGCTGCAGTACATTCTGAAAGACAATTCGGTTCCGCTCCCTCTGAACATCGCTTCTTTTGAAGGGGGCATCGCATGCCTAGATGGCAATGGGCAAAAGGGCGACCAACACCACACTGTGCATTGTGTGCTTCATCCGTGTGGCTGCTAATAGGTTTCTGATCGTTAGATATATCAGCCAAACTTTCTTCTTGCCACAGCAGTTCATATGGTTGGTGCGGGCAGACATGAATATGATCGGCACCAGCGTGTCACCAACGAATAGTGTTGTCTATCCAATTGTGAGCATTGTAAAGGGTATAAAAAGAATGCTTACCTGCTTATCCCGCCAGCAGTCTCCAGTATGCATCTCATTGTAAACACGGTGGCCAGCATCATTGAAGCAACGTTTCGGAGTGAACATAAGATGTTTCTCATATGCTGGTTGCCGGAGTAGCCATTTCACACACTCTATAATATCACTGTACCAAAACTCAATTGCATTGGATGCTGCCCATTCCATGCCATCTGCTACGTAGCTTTCTTACAGGAGGCATGGCCGAGTCCATTCTGCATTGTGTTGATTTTCTGTCAGAGGTGGTAATTGGATTTCAGAATATCTCGTACACTCTCTTCAAGGCCGCAGCTGCCCTTTAGTCAGTTGTCGATTACTTTGGCAGGAAGATCTTTCGATGTATCAAGCTGTACCAAATCGTATTCCTCCTCACAGTCGAATGGATAGAAGAAGTTGTGTAAATATTGCTCATAGTTGTGTTCATCGTCGGTCGGAACATATGCAACAGTGGCACCAGCAACAGGAAATCAGAAGTGTGCAATTGGGATCAAGTCTAATTCGGGTGGTTCTGGTGCTGGAGATGCATGCAACGGAGGAAACCCGTTGTCATCATCAATGTGGTTATGATGAGTGTGAAGACCACCCTGAGAATTGTTAATGCATTGCTGGAAGTCTTTTCAAGGGTATTCATATGGCTCGGAGTTTTTCATTGCCTCAAGGGGTTGAGCACAATATCGAGGCTGATCGCTGTCAATGGGTTTGTTGAGCCACAGGTCAGACATATAAGGTTTCAAGCAAACAGGACAGAATTGATGCGGAGTTCATATGGGAGCCATAGTGCATATGGTGTAAACCAAGCTGAGAGTTGTATATACAGTGGGAAGATTGTTGTGAGCATTGCCATGCAAGGGTCATTGCCATGCAGGTATCGATGCCATGCATTGAAGTGTAGTGCCACGGAGGCTCTTTGAGGTGATCCATGACACATGCACTGCTAAGAGCATCACAACCTCCATTTAGTCCACTTTCAGTTCAAAGCGGACTTGAGAGTACACATGGGATGTATGTGTACTTGGCTGCCAGTGTATTTGGGCTGCTAGTGCACTTGACTGGGCTAAACACAACCGAAAACATTCAATATGACTCTGTTTTGGTGCCAAGACACGATCTCACAGTTGATAATACCATGGCACCATGTCAAATGGGTGTGCCTGGCATGGTCTATACACTTCCAGAGATGGCAGTGATACTTCTCTCACTTGATATGGCCGCTCCCGATTGTTTGAGACACCGCACAGTTCTTTATGTTGGAATTTGACATCACAGCCGTATGTTAGGAACTCAAACTGACAGACTTCAGTACTTTGACCCAATAATAGAATGATAGGAGTGTTTCACCCTGGAGCAGTCGTCCGAACCACTCTCAGAGTTGTATACAAAATGCTGTATATTGTTCAGGCCAGATGCAAAGTGCCAATGGTGGCGTACAATGAGGAAAGCCTATTCGCAAGTATGATGATTGATATCACCAACAGTTTCAACTCTTCTGCAAGCTGCTCCACATGATTTCAGCACCTTGGATGGTCCATTCTGAACTGTATTTATACTGCCGTATACTCACTCCATTTTGATTCTTCTCCATCTTCTCTATCTACTCCATCTTTACCTATTTACCACTCTTATTTGATTGTTTTTACACACATTAACCCTAGCCCTGACCCCGCACCACTTTATTTATACCTCCCAACATTTTAATGCCACCCAAGATGATCACATCCACCCGCTCCAAAGCTGATGCAATAAAGGACACTCTCCACCTAAATGGTTTAACAAAGCACTATATGGCCAATCACATTTGCGGCCTGATCTGGATATATGCCATTTCTGGTGTCAAGGATGATGGTGCGATTGACTTAATATATGATATCCTCTTTTTGGACCCAGTGACTACGAGACATTTTGTATAGTTTCAGGGGAAGTGGAAGCAACAGACATTGACCCAATCATGACATATCGAATGGTGGAGTCGGTTCAGGGCATTTCTTTTGGAGTGTTTTAAATTAAATTGGGTGCAGATGCACTGGTATCACAAAGAAAACCCACTTTTACCTACTTACAGCAATACTGACCCTGACTCTAACAACTCCAACACCTGCGATGACTTCTAATATGGCATAGGCTATTCCAAGAAAGACATCTGGTATCCAGGGACAGCGAAGCTGCAGCCTCCCTCCCACAAATGTGTGACACCGCCGATCATCTTTGCCTCTGCCCTGCAGAAAAAATGAAAACTCAATGTCATCTTCACCGATACTGACGCTACCGGCCCAACACCTATATACACCTTCAGGGTCTGTATTGTCAACCCTGAAAGATATGACCCATACAGCTATGACCGTTGGGACGACATCTTCGTTCACCACAGCTCAAATACATGGCATCTTCCATGAGTCAAAAAGTTCACCCCAAAGGCATTACACCGTGCTGTGACTCCCCTTTGTCGCACTAGAGATGTCAGTTGTATTCTTCGGTGTCTAGTCATGCTTGGCAAAACCTTTCTGTGGCTATGTGATTCAACTTGACTCAACTGCAATGACTGCATGGCCACTTTGTTTTTGGTTACAGCATACAACCTTCCTATTGTTGTGTCTGTTCTGAAGGTAATAGCTGTTGCACCTCCTAGTATTGCCAGGGCTGCTCAACCACCACCACTACTACCATCTCTCCTGAAAAGACCTGGTGCCTCTGAGCCGGCCGAAAGCCCGACGTCTGCTCCCAGGTATGTTGGAATAAACCACTTACCAATAACACAACTGGAGGTGACTGTCATGCACCACGTCAAGTGTACCTCTCTCAGGGCCGAATTGCCTGCATGGTCAGACAAGGCAATAAATGAAGCGTCAGCACAAGTAAGGGCAAAGATCGCAAAATTGAGGGAGCAGAGGTTGGAACAATCATCGGTATCAATGGGTGTTGAGGAGTCATTGGTATCGGTCAGTGTTGAGGAGTTGCAAGCGGTGGTGGAATTGCAGCTGCAGCAGGAGACCAGGTGGGAGAAGGAGGCAATGTGTGACATTTCATCGGTGTTGGTGGGTGTTGAGGAGTTGTTGGAGTCGGTGGCAATTGGTACACACCAAGATGTCAATGCGATCATGAGCTTCACACAGCTGGAGGTGATGCATTTGACTCCACTGTGGATAGATGAGTGATGGTTTTCGGTATGTTTGACTGTACTGCAAATGACTAACATACTCATATGCTTGTTAGGTTTGTGTATGGTGGCCAGTAATGGGTTGGCATCTTGTGTTTGGGTTGGGTGAAGTCATTTTTGCATTTTACAAAGTTGTTTTTAGTCTTGTTGGGATTTCTTGGCATCATTGTGTTTGGTTTTGTGGGTCCGGGGGATGCAGGTATTTGATTGACTGATTTCAGTATATTTCATGTCATTCCTGCAATTGACTAGCAAGTTAACGATGCGTTAGGAATTTGGATTCCCTCTTTTGGCATTAGGTTTTGTAATTGATTTCGGGTTATTCAGGGTGGTGTTTGCATCTTGAGAAGTCCCATCAATCTTATTTAGATTGTATGCTGTACTTTTGTGGGAACCTAATACGATATGGTGTGAATCTGCACCATTAGGAGACCAGTTTTCAGGTGTAATGCTCAGCGCCATGTCAGTCCCGCCTGGACCGTGAAAATCGCCACTGCATCCACTGCAATTTTGCTCTTTTGGCACTCTTTCTGCATTTGTCTGCTTTCTGCCTTTCTGCCATTCTTTGATTCAACCAGTTCTGCCTTCTGAAAATGACACACACAACAAAGTCACTGCAAAAGGCTGTATCCTCAATTCCAAAAGGAGCGCCAGCCACTTCCGGAGTTCTCTCTGCAATACCATGTACTGCAAATGGTAAAACAAGAAAATCCATATTGCAGGGTGAAAAGCAGAAGCAAAAACTCACAAAGGCTGTAGCTTTACCTATTGAAGATTCGACTACTCAGATCGCCGCATCATCTACACTCATTGTATCCGTTCCAAATCCAGCCCTGAAGCCATCTCGTCCCCTACTGAATCAAGCCTCCAACTTGATTTAACCAGCACTCTCTGTTATTTCCTTTGGTATTCTTTGAGAAACAAACCTTAGTCAACCTCACAGTCCACACTGATCACTATTGATTTCACAATTCATTCCATTGTCTGCGCCAGATATACCATCGAGCCGGCCAGGCAGCAGCAGACAATATGGCAGTCGAAGTCTCTTTGCACCACATAACCTTCGAGTTACTGCTGTACTGGAAACAATGCGTCGCATGATGGAGAAGCAACTGTTGAGCAAGAGACCATTTCCCACCGAAGTTGAGTTTATACTGGTAGCTTATGCAATGTCCAGAGTGATAGATAGTGACGAACATATCTTTTCCACACAAAGTCAGTAGTAATGTGCTGGCCCATGGAATGTGCGCAGGAAGGAGTCAATAGTAGCTTCCTGCAATGCCAGAAGGAGTGCTTCAAGATAGTTAAGAATCTCCCTGAATTGCATTCTTATTGACTGACCAGCTACCTGATGTCAGATGCCAAACTGTTCCAATGCAGTCAGATCGCACATAATTAAGAAGGCCCATGGGTGTCTAGGGAGACTATACAGCTTGAATCGTTTCGAAGACGATGATGAGCATTGCATACACATTGACCAAATACTTTTTGATTTCATATTGACTGTGTGCCAATGCGATCGTACGAACGAATCCAAGGTGAGTCCTGACTGCAACCGTTAGCATCGCTCACACCACCAGGAACGAGCTATCCACATTCTTGCCGAGGAGATTCCATGATTTCTATATCTACATTTCTTCAAACAAATACGCTAACACCACAGGCATTTGGAGGGCATCCATGACTGGATTGGAAAACAGACAGCCCGGCACAAATTGTGTTAATATGTACAACTTTGCATCATGAATAGACCGAGTGGCAACAACCTGGATGTTCAGCTCTGACAAAGGTTGCAAGTGTTGACTTGGAAATCCAGTAAAAAAGGCCCAAGTGGGGGTACTATATCAATCGAGAAAATACTGGCGGTAAGAATGGGCTTCACACTGCCTGCAATGGCTCAGACATTGTGCAGATACTTCTATTGATCTCTTGATCATTTGGAACGATCTGCCATGTCCATTGCCACGGAAGATCATAAGATCCATACGGGCAGCTCACAACGACCTAATTGTGCATGAGAAAGAAGCAAATAACACGTCTGCCATTGATACCAAACCTTATTGGGTGGTGTTAAACAGTCCTGCCATGGAAGCCCTGATGATGGAGCCGGACATTGAGACTCCAATCATTTCTGTGATCCACATCCCCATTGTTAAAGATGTGATTTTTGATGTGGAAGATAGGGTTGATGAAGGCGACAATCATAGCAACAACGAGTATGATGACATACACAGTGCCAGGAGTCATGCCCAGTGACATTGTGGCCTCCAGCTGGATAATGATCAGGTCGAGAATGAGGGGGTGGCAGACGAGGATGAAGATGGAGATGAGCATCAGCATGAACATGAGCATGGGCATGAGCATGAGTACAATGATGTGGAGTAGGAGTTGGTGGATGTCTGGGAAGGAGAGAGTTGTTTAGAGGATGTGCTTCAACCTGGCTGTGACGTGTAGCATGGCATTTGTAATGGGCAACTGTATATATCTTCACATTGCACATCATGCACACTCTATGTGTCACCCGAGCTGTGAGTGCAATTCTGAGCATTGTCTAAACGTCGCATGCAATGAAAACTATGTAATGTCAAGGTATACATTGCACCGATATATTATATGAGAAGTATTACAGATCAATAATTGTGTGCACTGTATGACTACATCGGTAAGTGATTCCACGTCGGTAAGAAATCAGTGAACTGTATAGCCCAATCTGTAATGAATACTACGTCAAGAGATTCAATCGCAATGCTAGGGGTTGTGCATATGCTGATGCGGTGTCACACCATGTTGAGGCTCAAGAGGTTTTCGATTGAAGCGTCCGATGCGCCAAGGCTTATGTACGTCCTGGGCGCGACTGTGTTTTTTTCCTGATGTGACATCATTGGGGCCAATGAAAAATGAGGCTCTGCTGCAGATGACACCTGCCAAAACCTGGTGGGATTTAGTTTGGTTCCGGGTTGGAACAAATTGTGATTGGGTAGTACAATTTCCCAGCTGTTTCGTAACCAGACTGGGGGCTCCAGTCCAGGTTTAGAACTGCTTGAGACTGGACAGTTTGGTTTCTTGACAGTTCCAGAACCAGGCAGGCGGCCTCGGTTCCTGTTCCAACTTGGACTGTGGCTAGGTAACCTGGAATTGTTGCTAACACTAAATATATATATTTCTTGGTTTTTACCTTACATAACCTGGACAGTGGCTCCCCCATCCATAACTCCAATTGCTAAAAGATTCATCATCCAGGTTTAACAGATTATTTTGTATGAAAAATATCAATAGCTTGAAGTCCATCTACATCTATGCCCAATTCCCAGCATTTGGGTCATAGCGAATCCATATTGCCAAATACTGGAATTGCTGCATGATGATTAGACAATCTTCAATGCATTCAACTGTATAGTCTGTTTTCCAATCCTAGATTGCTGGTAGTGGTGGTTCAGTTATTTGGCCTTAAACTGGATTGTTCACTGCTTTGGATAGATGAAATACTGGTTGAACTGGATGAATGAAAATACCGTTGTGAAGCAGCAATCAATAGGTATATGAACTGATAACCTCCAAAACTTTGGATGGCCCAATGAATTTCCAATCCAGTTATTTGCCAGGTTTATAGGTTGTTATATTTCTTGCATCCATATATACAAAATCCCCAACCTTAAGTACTTGTCCGATGTAATAGTTGTTGTTTGACTATTTTGCTTGAATGGCCTGTGCTGTGGTTATTTCAGCCACTATTTGATCAAACTCTTTCTTCATCTTGTTGGTATGAAGGGTTCAGGGCTCCAGAGTCAAGCATTCAGGACATGGAATTTCTGGGGTTATTAAAGCCAACAACCCAATGGCTGACTGGATTGGGGATAGCCTGCGGCTAAGGATGAGGAGTGTGAACATGTAAAAGTATACATCTATACATAGTGTCATATAAAAGTATAACAATACATACAGTTGTGTAGATGGATGGGTGAATAGAATATAGTAGTCTGTGCATCTCAGATTATTGCAGTAGTACCATTGCACTCCTGCAAAGAAACTATTTGCTGGGCATTTATTTGGCCACCATTATAATATTCCCTTCTCGAGCCACAGACCCCCTGAAGTGCCATACATATATATCAAAGAGAAGGGAAGGTAGAGAAAGATAAACATGTCCAATTGACCCTGATTCCTCCAAGTCCACCATACTGAATTGAGACCATTTAAGCAGCAGACCTTGTTCCAAATCTGCATTCAAGTCCATAGTTCTGAATATCCAACTGGATTTCCAATTTCCCTAAATCTTAGCAACTCCTCTCAGGATTACCTACTGAGTAGAGCTAAGGTTAATATTGGATTCCACGATTCCTTGTTCTTATATTATTCCTCTTGTTGAATACATTTGAAAGTCTCAAGGATGGACACTGTGGCGATCCCAGCCAATTGGACCTTTGATTCGTTTCACAATAGTCTCTGCAGCAGTTTATTGTTTTCAATTGTTTTACTCATCTTCATTATACCTGCTAAATCATAGTCTATGCTTTCTGGCTTTGCCTTTTGGTTGCCCTTTAACTAGTGTTAGCAACAGGTCCGGGTTACCTGGCCGCGGTCCGGTTCGGAGCTGTACCCGCCACCACCGGTCGGTTCTGGAACTGCCAATGAACCGAACTGCCCAATCGAAAGCGGTTCCAACCTGGAACCAAACCGAAACCCGCCGTGTTTTGGTGGGTTTTACCTGCTGCCGAACCTCCTTTTTCATTGGCCCAAATAATCACAGCTTTTCTGCTCCAATTGAGTATTTGAGTTCTGATTGGATTGTAACATGTTATATACGTAGATTATGCAGTTTTTGACGCTTTTTCACCTCCCAGTTTCCGATTGGCGATACAATTTGTATTCATTGAGTCGCTGTGAAACAAAACCGAAAATTCGGCCAAAAGCGACTGTTTTTCACAGCGACTCAACAAATACTAATCGTATCGCAAATTGGAGACAGGGAGGTGAAAGAGCGCCAAAACTGCATAATCTACATATATAACATGTCGTGATCCAATCTGACATCAAATACTCAACTGGAGCGATGGTTTTAGAGAAGAAAGCTACCAAAACCCAGTGGATCCAGTTCGGTTCCGGGTCGGAACTGCTTGTGATTGGGCAGTTCGGTTCCATGGACGGTTCGGAAGCGGAGCCGACCTGGACCCGTAATTGGGAACTGTTGCTTACACTACCTTACACTTTGAGCTTTGACCTTATCCTTTGACCTTGCACTTTTGAGTTCGGCTGCAGTTCAAACAAGTATTCTTCAGCTCCAGGCAGAGCCCAAATTGGAGCACATCATCAGTTGACGCTTTGAGTTCATAACTCCCATCCAGAGTCAGTGACACAGCAGGCCAGCAAGCCCACCTCTGCAGGCATATGTATATGCATTTTCAAGTTCACATTCAGCTCTCCAAATTTGAACTACTTAGCCCACAGCAAACCTTATTGGTCGTAGCCTCTGTGCTTGGCATTGATGGTATATCTCATGGATTGGCTCCAGATTGACATGAATATCAGCTATCCAGAATTTCTTCAGCATTGTCCATTTGTTACCATTTGGCTTTACATCTAATGGAGGCTAGTTTATTTCTTTTGACTTTGTCCAGGCCTGGGTTGTGGTCATCATCAATTGACATTCATTGAATATGTATAAGTTTTAGTATCTAACACATTTGTATGCCATGAAGTATCCTACTGATAATATCATTAAATCTGCTTCGGCTTCAGTTGCATCCTGGCATCTAACCTCCATTTCTTATACTGTTGACTTCCTAATTCATTGATAAATCTAGCCCATAAGCATCGCATATGAAGATTGTACTTACCATATAATACCAGTACTGTTGAACTCTGGAAAACTCTAGAAAGCTTGCATGGCGACAGCCTTATATATTCAATCATAAGCCTAAGATTATATCCCATTCTCATGTATCAAACTTGCAAGTACAAAATATCAAGATCATATCTATCATTTACATGTCTTCAAGCTCATTTGCAATCTTTTGACTTATGTTTATATTGCAACTTTGTCTGTCCAACCTATATCTGGAAAAAAACCAAGTCCTATACAGGATGTACATTGCCTGGTGCATATCAGTCACTTCAAACAAAATCTTTCAAGCCTCGACATAGCTTTGAACTGCAAATATATATATTCGACCCCTGGTATTGCACTCACACCTCCTCCCATGCTATTTCGAACTGATGCACGTATGCCATGCACTCATATCTGACAGACGCAGTATCACTTACCAACTCATCTGTGCAAGGCTCTTATATTGTACTCAAACTGCATCCCCTACTGATTTGGCCATACTGTGTACACATCTCTTGATACCCCACATATATCACATGATACCTGAATACAATGCACACCTTGACAAAACCCTGTATTCACTGCATGTGATGTTTGTTAAATGCCCTGAATTGTGCTTCCACCTCAGGTGATTGATCAAGTGCAGTTTGCATGATATACAATATTAATATCCAATTACTACAGTTTTCCATTCCAAATGCCTAATGTTCTAAATTCCATTCTTTATATTGCAGCCAGCTTAAAGTATATTCTCTAAACTATATCAGCACAAGATGACAGGACATTCTGAGGATTCTGAGCATTGTGTAATTCCAGTTCTTGTATTTTTGCCTAAGAAGTTTACATTGGCCTGAATTATATTTTCATATAGTTGAAAGTCCATCTACTTTCAAAAATGAAATATGTAATAGACATACTATTGCTTGCTCAGTAATATTATGAAACTTTTGGATTAAATATCTTCATAATAAATCATAATAAAACTAACCATATTTGAAATACCTCCAGGTATAATTAACACATAACTGTATATCTTTAATAATATTCTCTATTTTGGTTAGTTTGATTTTGATTTGTCATTTCTGAATACTAATGTCAGGTTTTATGTCATGACTCAGCAAAGAATTGTACGTTCATCACATTTTCCAAAAATACAAGTAGCTGACTTTAGACAATTAAAAAATATGTCCAACTAGGCTATACCTATTTCAGAACACAATACCAAGTTTGGAAATCCCATCAAGTTTTGGATCCAGTATTACTCAACATCATTTCCATTACTGTACCGGACACAATCGACTAAACAAGAACTGAATCTTCAAAAACCTTCAAAATGTTCAGAATGCTCAGAATGCCTTTTTCTCTTCTTGCTGATGTACCCTCTCCTTCACAGTTATCTACCAATTCCAACTCTGTGCCTTCATCCTCATCCTTTTTCTCATCATTATTCTCCTTCTCATTATCATTCTCTTTTGCATCCTTGCCCTGATCATTGTCACCATCTTCATCCCTGTTATTGTCATTCAACTACAAATGTTCAGCAATTGAGATGCTGATCACTAAAATAATCAAAGTCTCAATGTCTGACTCTATTATTAGAACTTCTATCAGAATCTTTTTCAACACTACCTGACAAGGTTTGGGAACAGCGACACCTGTTTAATTTGTTCTTTTCTCCCATCAAAACAGATTGTTGAAAGCTGCCCACTAGGATTTGATCACCTCCTGTCTGAATGGACACAGGTGATCATTCCCAATATTTATGAGATTAGTATCTGTCTCTGCAAAATATTAGCACTATTATAGTCATTGTGAAAGCCATACTTACGATCATCATTATCTTGATTGTAGTAATTCTTCCACTTCAGTCTTTTCTGTCAGATTTTGATGTCATTTCTGTCAATCTGAATTTGAGCTACACCATAATTTCTTTTCCACTCTGTCAGTGTGTGATTCAATGGTGAACATGTTAACCTGATCAGCGCCATGAATATTTGTATTTGATTCTAGTCATAGAAGCCCTGTGAATGCCAACCAAGGGTACACATTCATGGAAAATATAAACATTTTAAATTTGTTGAATCTTCTTGGCAAGAAAGTAACTAGCTTCTTCTTGATAGTGTCAGTGATGCTGGCAGTTGCAGACAGGACTCACCGGAGGCTTGTTTGCACCATTGTATTGGTGCACAGTAGATGTAAAACCTAATAGTAGTTTGCAAATGTTTATATGACATTCATCATCTTCTAAACATTGTAAGTTGTATAGTCTTCCTACATACTTTTGGGCCTTCTTGATCATCTGCAATCTGACCACATTGCAACTGTTTTTGATCTGACATAAGGCCAGTTAGGCAATGGGAATGCATTTCTGGGAGATACTTAACTATCTTGAGACACTCCTTCTGACAGTCCAGCAAGTTAATATTGACTCCTTTCTGCATTAATGCCTTGGGACAGCATAGTACTACTGACTTTGCATGCAAATAATATGTTAGTCAGTATCTAGCACTCAGTGAATTGTATCAGCTACCAGCATTAACTCCGCTTCAGTTGGAAATTGTCTCTTGCTTGGCATTTTCTTCTCCATCAAGCAACATATTGTCTCCAGTATAGCAGTAATTTAAAGGTCACCTGGTGCAAGAATACTTTGACTCCAATATTATTTGCCACTGACTGAATGACTTGATGGGGTATTTGGTGAAGACAATGGGATATATTGTAAAGCTGATGATGAGAGGTGTGGACTCTGAAGACAACTAAGGTTCATTACTGAATGAATACAGATAGAAATGACACTGGGTGCAGGCAACGGCGAATTGGACACTAGTTTTGGCAGGGGCAGAGATGGCTTATTGGCAGAATTCAGTGTTGATACAATAGGTGTATATGCTGAGACAACCTAAGTAGTCAAATCATTTCTACATGATGCTGTAACCATGATCCGCCGTGACTTCTGCTTGTCACCGTGCAATATGAGTTCTCTCATTGTACTATTTGCACAATGTGGCATTGAGGAGACAACTCCAGGAGTTGCAGCTGTGGCTTATGGAATTGAGGATACAGCCTTGTGCAGTGGCCTTGTTTGGGTCATTTTCAAAGACAAAGAAGTGCAGAATGAATCCTAGGAGTGTATTGTTGCAGTAGTTGGAGTTGTGATTTGGAGTTCACAATGCAAATGAAGGTTATTGTCATGTGGAAAGGAAACAAACTGATCTCATAAAGGGGTAATATCACACCATATGTATCAGCATGTTATGAAAGTATTACCTATTATCCAAAATTAGATAGAAGCAACTCCTAAAGATAAAAATACAATCTGGTTAGCTTAAATACAATGCTAAATATTGGAAAACCCATCCCCAATACTAAAAGACAGGAACCAAATGCCAAATGTATAGTTAGCTTGCTGGTCGATTGCAGGAATGATCAGCAATGTACTGACATTAGTCAATCAAACACAAGCAACAAAAATCAAAATTAAACCAAATACAACTCAGTAAAATTCGATTATAATCCCACTCTATCCAAATACTGAATGGAAAGATCCATTCTCACCGAACCCATTGTTAGTCCCCAAATATCAACCCAATGTATTTGTCAATATGATAGTCCCTTGCAGTACTATTAGATGTACTGAAAATCATAGGTCAAAAATACCTCCCCATGATAGAGTCAAACATGACACCTCAAGCTGTGCAAAGCTCATATGGGGATTGATATCTTTGTTTCTGCCAATTGCCACTGCCTTGAATGGCTCAATACTCTCTGATCCCAATACATCATTATCTATTGCCATTTACTCTTCTGATACCGCAGCTCTGACCGATTACATCTTCCAATGTACCTCCACCATTCAATTTTGTTTCCGCCTCTCTAGCACTTGTAATACAGCCTCCACAATTTGTAATCTTTTGTTTCTCAATTGTACAACTACCAGGGGATTTTTTGATTCCTCCAGCACAGATGATGACTTTTTTTCAACTGGTACCGTGGAAAGGTCTTTGAGAGGGGCAAACTTGATTTAGTGAGTTGCAGACATCCCCAGTTGTGTTTTTGCTATGATGCAGTACATGGCAATCACCACTGGTTGTATCTTTGCTTGGTGGTTGATTATGATAAACCTGAACGCAGGGGTTAGGCTATTGGTCAGTATGCAGGCACCAGGTGTTCGCAGAAGAAATAGTCCAGGTTGTGGTGGGGGTGTCGATGAAGCAGCCCTTGCAATACCTGCAGGTGCAATGGTCATCGCCTTGAGAACAGCCACAAGAATCAGCAGGTTGTAAGCTGTAACAGAAATGAATATGGCCATGCAGTTTTCACTATTCAGTTGAGTTGTATCACATGTCTGCAGACAGGTTTTGCCAGGCATGCCCAGAGTGTAAAGAATACAATTCATATTGCTGGTGGAAATTGGCAACTTACAGTATGATGTAAACCCATAGCAGTGGAATTCTCAACTTATGAGAGATGCCATCTGTTTGTGCTGTGGTGAATGAAGATGTTATCCCAATGGTGGTAGCCTATTGAAGAGCTCTGAGTTCAAAGTTTCAAATCCTGACAGTGTATGTGAGGTTTGTGGCAGTAGAGAGAATATTGATCGAAATGTTATTGAGTTTTTGTGTCTTCCAGGCAACATTGGCCACAATAGTAGGTGGAGTTGCACATTTATGGGGTGGTGGGTTTAGCTTTGATTGTGGAAGATACCAGCTGCCTTTCTTTGCAGAGCCTTTGCCATGTTTGGAGTTGTTGCAGGAGTTGGGGTTGGTGTTGGTATTGGTATTGGTGCTGGTGTTAGTGTTGGTATTGGTATTGGTGTTGGTATTGGTGTTGGTGTTGGTGTTGGTATGAATATGGGGGTCAGTGTGGGGGTCAGTGTCAGTATCGGTATTGGTGTCGGTGTCTATGTCTGTATTGGTATCAGTGTCGCTGTCTGTGTCGGTATATATGGAAGGGTGTTCTTTGTCATACCAATTCATGTTGACCTGAGTTTAATCAACACATTCCTGCAGATACCCCCAGCAACCACTGCACAATTTAATGTTTTGTGGTTGTGTTGATGCCCACTGCCTGTATATTTCTTGAAAGTGTTTACAGTATTTTGTAGTCATGGCGTCCATGAGAAGGATATCATACATCAAGTCAATTGTACTACCATCCTTGACACCATGAATGGCATATATCTGAATACTGCCCCAAATGTACTTGGCCATGAACTGCTTGGCAAAACCATTCAGAAGTAGATTATTCTTAATAGAATTATTTTTGGAGGGGGTGAATTAGATTCTGTTGAATGGTATGGCAATGTTTTGAGCTTTATGAAGTATCACAGGGGTATGGTGAAATGCGAATAAATGTAGCTAAAAACAATGATAAGAGTCAATAGGTAAAGATAGAGTAGATTGAAAAAATAGAAAAGAATCGAAATGGAGAGAGTATACCACAGTATATATACAGTGCCAACTGGACCACCAAAGGTGCTAGAATTGTATGAACAGCTTGCAGGAGAGTTTGAAATATTGGAGATATCAAACATTGTACTTAAGAAGGAGATTTCCTAGTTGAGTTACAATCGGTACTTCTCTTTCAGCCTGAATCATTTACAACATGTTTTATTGAAACCTGAAAGCAATTTGAGTGTGAGATACTCTTGTCAAATAATTGTTGGGTCAAAGAATCAAAGTCTGTCTGTTAGAGTGTACACTATATAGCTGTAATGGTAAATTCCAATATATTGACACTGTGCATTTCGATCAACAGTTGGGACCTGCCATTCCAAGTGAGAAAAGTGTTATCAAAATCTCTGATGGTGCATAAACCTTCAGGCACACTGGTTTGACTTAGTACCATGGTGTCATTAACTCTGAAGATGTGTTTTGATACAAAAAACAAGTGATATCATATGTTTTTGCCTGTGTTATACCAGTCAAGTATACTAGCAGCCCAAATGGCCTTGTAGCCAAGTGAATTTAGAGCACAAGTGCTCTTTGAAGCCCACTTTGAACTGCCAGTACACCAGACCCAGGGGATGATCCAAGAAATACATTTTATGATGTGTCATGGTATAAAAAATGAGTGATATTGTATGTTTTCACCTGTGTTTTGCCAGTCAAGTATACTGGCAGCCCAAATAAACTTGCAGCCAAGTGAATTTACAGTCCAAGTGCACTTTCAAGCCCAGATTGAACTGCAAGTGGATTAGATGGAGATGATGCTTTGAGAAATACATGTTGTATAGATGATATCTCTACCTTGAAGAGCTTCTATGGCATTACACTCAATTCCACTATCCTTGCATGGCAACAACCCATGCATGGCAATGATACAACATTCATGACATTGCACTAACTTCATATACAGCTGTCAGCATTGCCAACAGCATATCTGTGATAGCTTCCATTTCAACTCCACATTGTGTCTGTTTTGTTTGCTTGCAATTTTACATGTTTCATCTGCATCGCAATAAACACATTGACGATGATTATCCTCAATATCATGCCCGACTTCTCCAGTCAATGGTTGACTCAAATCCCCATGAACACATGTGAAACAACTCCCAGCAATCCATCCACAATTCTCAGTATAGTTGACATTCAAACCTTAGCCACATTGGCAATCATGATGTATTTCTGCCATTGTACACAGCTTGTTGTTTTAAATTGTCCAAATTAGATTCAAATACAATTGCAAATATTTCATATCCTGATACTGCTGCACCATTTATATATGTTTCAACCACTAATACTGATGATGCCAAGTAATGCTGGGATAATCCATTACATCCATTTGATAGTAATGAGGAGTACAATTTCACAGAGCAAGTTATATCAAAAAGTATTCTTGCCAATGTAATTGATCATGTTGGGAAGGGCAACTGTGACTTGACAGAGAGTGCGTGTGATTCTTTGAAATCGAATTACCACTTCCATCCCAAAATCGATGCGATAAAGAATCATCTTGGCAATAACCTCTCCAAGAGACCTACTGTTTGAATGGTATGGAGTTTGCAGCATCGGGATGCAATTGGGTATAGAGTGTGGGAAATGGTTACTTCAGCAGCCAGCGAATGAGTAACATTTTGCATATACTCTGAAATGTTGCTTCAATAATGCTCTGCACTGTATTTACAATGAGATGCATACTGAAAATTTGTGGTAGAATAGATAGGTAAGCTTCCTTCGTATATCCTTTAAAATACTTACAACAGTATAGACAACACTACCTGTCTGTGACATGCTGGCTCCAATGATATTACTGTCTGATGCCATCCACCTCACACACTTCCTTGGCAACAAGAAGGCATGCCCAATATATATAACACTTGGCAACATATCTGCAACTGCACAGATGCAACATTCAATGTACAGTACTCTGTTGGTCGCCTTTTTGCCCATTGCTGTCAAGATGCACCATGTTTTCTTCCAAAGAACACATGCTCTGAGGGAGCATAACCAAATGGTCTGTCAAAACATATTCCAGCATGTATTGCAACCCCTATTCAAATTTGAATCTTGTACCTTCTATGCCCACTGTGCCAATGGCTACTGCAGCCATTGTTATTCAACACTGGCTGCATGAATAGCCAATTATCTCGATCACCATTATTGTTGGTACTTTGAGAATTTTCTATCATGCTGGTGTGAATGCCCCAGGTAGGACATGGACAATCTGACCAGAAGCAGCAAAGACAATTGTCTGGTTCCGGAAGACCTGGGTCCGTCCAGCGGTTGTGGAGGTCAATTTTGAATGACATACTCCGCCAACCCTCCACAAGTCCTACAGGACCAGTCAATGCAGTCTCGGTGCACTCCCTTGTTTTCCAGGAAAGCCTTGAAGTTCCTCCCAGACATTCCTGAATTGCAATTGTATACTCTGTAGCCACTTCTGATGCCTCTCAAGGTGCTCCAGGGGATTCCTGAATCGCAATAGTACACTCTGTAGCCACTTTTGATATCTCAATGAATGCTCGGTGGGATTTCTGCAGTGCAGCAGAGTCCTCCGTGGCCACATCTGAGCTCTCTGTGTTGCTCCAGTATGTTCTAGGTTCACTCAGTAGCACCTGAATCTATTTTTCATTTCCATATAGAATCATGACTAGGACCTATTTCTGTATTTCTAGATGGAATGATGGTGTGTCACCTATTTTCAGATGTACCTGTGGCATCGCCAACATCATTGGCATTCATTAACTGCAATATGCCGCTATCAACTAAAATGACATATATCGATTCTGCCCCCCAGCCACACCTGGACACAACCTTGACAGAACAGACACAACCACCCAAAACCACAACCCCTGAAGAACAGACCCTCACTTGAACACCGCTGCCATGTCCTCTATTTCTACCCCTGCTGCATCTCATGTTACATAATGGGTCAATTGCTCAGCTGAGCTTGCAATTTTTGCATTCATATAGCTGCCAATGTGCTCAATGATGGCCACCTGGTGACCAGGACCCATGGAACTCCAGTGTCTCCGGTATCTTGTGTACAAGGCTATATTGAACGTCTGAAGTGGTTACTTCTAGAATTGTGGGCACATAATAATGGCCGAATATCTCCCAGGGGAAGTCGTGAGAGGAGTCGCTTTGCTGTCCTTTCCCTTAGTCACTGAAGGTGAAGTTCGATGTGGTTGCCACCAAGCAAACCAATTGGGGAGTCACTTGCTTGATCCAACATTTGTTGCAATGCTCATGAATGTCAAGATAAGTATTAGAAGCAAAGAAGTGAGCAAAGATCAGCGCAGCAGGCTAACTTCTTGCAAAGCACTCGTCTGCCTTTGATCCTTTCGGAAGATCTTCCCATTGTCGAATCCAGGTGTCATTATTGAGCATTGCGGCAACCTGCTGTAGACATGGAAGCTTTTCATCTATCTTCAACAAGTACAAAGAAGTCACCATGATTGGGAAACGATCCCTGTACCCGGACATGAGGATTACACCCAGATCAAGATTGTATGCCTGGTGCGCCTGGAATGTCAGCACACAGGGTACTATGCAAGCAGGCGACGATACCATGTGTGGCACTGCAATAACCACTCTGGGCTCTATGCATTCACATGGTCACATATCATTCTGCGCAGTACCTTGGAACTCTCAATATGCTGTATGTTTTGTCTGGCAGTTGTAATTGCATGGTGTTTGGTACTCAGTGGCAACACTGCTCAGTGTATTGAAATAATGATTCTGCGCACATGATATATCACCATACCGTCTGCCTATTCTACAGTATTGTTTTGCCATGAGCTGTTTTTAGCAATCATTTTGCTTATGTCCATGGCTTGGCTGGACCTAAGCAACCTCATTGGTCCAACAGTATAAATAAAACCAAAAAAACCAGTCTATTAAATCTATTTACACTTCTGAACATTGTTTATACCCTTTTCACCACTGTATTCAACTCATCCTCCAGCATATAATACACATTGTTCCACCTCACTAGGTCTGTATGACTATTGACTATCCATCCTTCATCCTCCAACTTTGACCAAATGGGCTTCTCGGTAATTGAATAAGCCACACCCACAATATTAACCACACTAGTAACTGTATATGCACCTCCAGATGATACTTTGACTACCCTGTCTCACTGAGATGTACATTCTGCCATTCCACCATTGGAACATTTCGTCATTTCAATCAATACTAGACAAAAGGCTTTCTCGCGGTGTGAATGAACGACTCGCAGCATAAATAGACAAAGCATACAGTACAGTATATGTCCCTGCAGTTGCTTGTGAGGCAGCCCCTGCCCTTTCTCCTTGTAACACCAGGAGCATTGCTCCAGGTGAACCTGATCAAAGTATTATCCATATATCATTCGGGACTACTTCGAAGGTAGATTAGAAGGTTAGCTTGGGATGTGAAATCAATAAAAGATTCTGAACGAAAAGAATAGCTTTTCAATATGTATATTGTTCAGGCTCGTTCTCCTCACTGAGAAGGTTGATGCCTTTCTACCCTCGAAGAACCCAAGATCTTTATATCTTTGTCTTTGCTTTCCAACAAATACTTCTATCTATGCTTTTCTCAAGAGCTCCAGCACCATAACCACCTTCAGACCTTCTTCAAAACAATGCCTGTTCCTGCGCAACAACTGCAGCCTCCATCTCTCGATTCTGTATCATCTTTGTTGTCATTATATTATAATCAGACCAACGGTATCCCTCATGACATCATGCTCACGGACTTCGGCCTCCAGACCAGTGGTATTCTATCAATCCGATGACCTCCAGACGAATATGCCTCTTTCGGTAGAGAGCAGCTTTGCTGTTCAGAGTTGGCAAATAATCTTTGGTTGTCGGCTTCATGCTGGCTCCATTCAGCTAGTTGCCGGCTGTCCATTTGATCTCGGCGATTGTCAGCGTCTTTGGCCGGTGCCATTTAGCTGTTTGGTGGCAGACCGTTTGTTGTCGGCAATTTGGAGCAGAAGCAACTGCGGCCATGAACTAGCCGTTGATGCTTATCGATGGTGTAGGTGTTCATTTGCTGGCCCTCCGAAAAGACTGGTACTGGCATCCGAGACGAGTGTTAGCCGATGACGTCCAATCAGGGTTACTGTGGATGATTGTACATGACCCGCTGTGAACTTGCTAGGTGTAACTATTCTATTTGGAAGATTGAATCCATACCCAGTGATGGTGTGCAGACCCGAAAAACCATTTGTTATTTCCAGTACATCTGAGCGTCTGAACCATGTACTTGCCATGCATGGTGCATGATTCTACCTCCAATCTATTAAAAATTGCGGCAGTGCTGCTTAACAGATCATTCGAATGAATGTTGACCTTCTGGGAGTTTCACAAATGCTGGGTGGTATCATATAGACCACTTCAGAGGATGTTGTCACAGATTGTTTTCAAGAGGCTTTGAAAGTCCTCAATGTTACGGTTGTGCTAAGTGACGATCGATGGTGGGTGTGATGATAAGTGATTAATATACTGGATAAAGCACAATGAGAATAAAATCAGGTTTCAAACAGAAACTCAAGCACAACAAAAATGGAAACAGGTTTCAAACAAAGACTAAATGAAAATGAGAATAAAATCCGGTTTCAAACGAAGGCTACAGCACAATGAGAATGCAAACACGTTTCGAAGCAAACATGATGCAATCGTGGAAAATGCAATGTACAAGGACAGCTGAAGTTCGGAGGTTTTCTGGAATGATTGAATTACTGTATATAATCCAGGTGTCAAGCGGAGTATAAGTTTCTTTCTTCCTTGTTCTCTCATCTATAAAACAATCAATCACCCTTGGCTTTCACTGATTCCACACTTGGTGATTCTGGATCGAATCTCTTGCGTACAGTCTTCTTGTTTTCAGCTACTGGCTTTTTTTGATTCTTGGGCCCTCCGGCTGTCAGATTTCATAACCCTTGGATCCCTGAGCCCTGAACCATCGACACCCAGCCCTGAATCTTTGACAATTGACTTTGTACATTTCTTTGTAAGGCTGCGGAGATTTGAACCTCAATACACGATGTCTAGTGGTTGCGTCTGCCGCCACATGTATTGCCACCTGAGGAGCGGCTTTTCACAATTCCAAGCATTGCATTTGGCTATTCTGACTGCAAATCAATCACTCTGAAGAAAGTAATTGATTATGTTAGCTTACTACTCACCGGTGTTATTCAAGGTATTCAATCTGTCCTTGATCTTCTGGTGAGGACTTTCTCCCATGCCTGTCGACCACTATTGAAATGATCCATATCGTTGTATTTGCTCTTGGAAGTGCTGCATGAGATGGATCTTGGGACAGTTGAAATCACAACCATCATGAATGCATTCGGCCATGTCTGCATCGATGATGACTTTCCAGGCATAATGAATGTGCTGTCAAAAGGCTGCTGTTAATTTCTTGTTTTTCTATGCATTCAACTACCCATCCTACTCGGCACAAAATTCCGTATGTCTTTTCTTGGCCACTGCTGCAAGTCCTTTGCCAGCTCTGTATTGTTGCAACACATCTGTCGAATCATGGATGTGGGGTAGAGTATTGTTCATCAGGTCTAGCATTTCGTCATTTTGAGTGTCAAACTGCCAATGAAAATAGAACTCAGTAAGGGAGCGAGAGCACTGAACCACATGGTCAAAAACACTATGCTGCGAGTGGTTTGGGTCCCGCAGAGTATTGCGTACAACACGTACATGGAATGAGGTGATTGGGTCGATTCCTCCTCCGATCCAATGGGAAACCTCATCATATGCACATCTTGGCTTCGTCATGTCAAGGTATGCAGGCACAGAGAGCCAGATGATCTTGAACTTGTGAAGCTGCTTATGCTGCTTGAGCGATTTGGGAAGCCATTTCAGGAGGTGCTACAACATCCCAATTTGCATCGTATGGAGCGGATCCGGCTTGGGACAGTCACTTGTGATGCAAGTGTGATACCATAACATGTTGAAGCCTGGATTCACATGATGGCATTTGAGTTTGGCGATGCTCATAGAAGTATTTTAATTCGAGAGCATACAATACACATGATGATCCCACAGGTTGGGTCGCTTATGTTGGTGGGGTAGATAACCAATTTCCAGCTTGAGGAATTCACACATATAGCATACACCATTCATAATGTTGTGAAGGTCACGGTGCTCGGGATGATCTGCCATCCATGTAGCCAGTATCACAATACAATGCCTGAAGTTGCCATCAGCACAGCGGGCATAGATGATGCTTGTCTCAGAATTGAGTAGAGGTTGCAGCATATGTTGCAGTATATTCTGAAGGACCATTCGGTTGTGCTCCCTCTGAGCATATCTTCTTTTGAGGGTGACACCGCGTATGTTGATGGCAATAGGCAAAAGGATGACCAACAACACACTGTGCATTGTGTACTTCATCTGTGCCACTGCTGATAGGTTGCCGATTGTCGTGTTTATTAGCCATACTTATTTATTTATTTATTTATGCATCATACAGCATGCAGCCCGCAGGCTATGGCTGGTGAGGTGTAAACAAATAACCTTGAACAAGAACAACAAATGAAACCGAACAAAGGGAAAACAAAAAACCCCTCGCTTGGTAGCACCACTCTGCAGTCTCCTATCACCCCTGCTCAAGTTACAAAGAAATTTCCAATAAATCATAGCAGTTTGTAATACGCTTCATACAATAATGAAATATCTGTCAGTCTCATTCGACTTGGTCCTGCATATCATGCGGGTTCTCCCCCTGGAGTTTACCTTCCTCCTTCCTTCCCCGTTCACAATTCATCTTCCTCCCAACCCTCTGCTTTTCTTTCCTTCTCATCATCATCCTCCCCATCATTCCCTCCACTCTCACTCTGATGTTCCTCCACCATATTGTTGACAGTTCCCTAGCCTGCAATTCGGATGTTGCCCTGCGCAAGGTGTTCATCATCACGCAATTGGCCCAGGTACCATCTTCGCATAGCTATATGTGAGTTGTACAGAAAATGTTTCAAAGGTTGCATTGCTTTATTGGTATAAAGAAGATGCTTCCAAAGATATCGAGGGTGTACAACTACAATCTCTTTCCGCATGGTTTGTCGTTCGCGTTGGTATAAAGGGCATCTTAGTTGAAGATCTTCCGGTGACTGAGAACCTCCATAGCGACATGGGCAGTGAGGGGAGTCAACAGAATTGGTTGGTAATTTGAATAGGTAACTGCGGAAGTATCCATGTCCGGTTCGTAGTTGGGAGACAGTAGATGCAAACTTGCCGTTGCCACTTCTGAAAATATTGCCAGGTTTGGTACGGAATATTCCCATATAGTTCTTTCCTTTCGTGCGATGTCTCATCCACCAATCCCCCCATTCCTGCATTTTTGCTGCTCGGGTCACCCTCTTGTGGTACGATAGTGAGGTGTTATAGTAGGTAGGTGGTTTTTCCACAGTGGACTGTTTTGCCAACTTATCGGCAAGTTCGTTTCCAGGTACATCTGTATGGCCAGGAACCCATTGTACTGTGATCGTAGTTTTGAGTGCATGGAGGTTATTGGCGATGTTGGAGAGTGCCAGGGAAGTGGACTGTCCAGGGGCGGGTTTGAAAGTATTGAGACGTCGTATGGCAGCATGATTGTCTGTGAAAATCCATATATGTCTTTTGGTGAGATGATTACGTTGACAGATCTGAAAGCATTTCTGTGCAGCTTTAAGAATACCAAGTAATTCAGCGTCATAAACTTCCTGTTGATGGCCCATTTGATAGGTTGCTTCAATGACATCTTCTCCTGTCATTTCAACTACTGTTCCTGCGCCAATGTTTTCGTTCAACATAGATCCATTTGAATAACAAACAATATTGCGGTCATCTTGTTTCAACATTGCATACTGGGCTTCGTGGGCTTTGGCTTCCTCTTCCTTTGAACGAGGATTAATTTATGTTTTGCTCTACTTTCAATCCATGGTGGACACGCTGTGGTTGAATAGGTTTCAATCTCCGAGCTGTTGGAAATCCATGGACTGAGGGTTGATAAGGTTTGGATAAGACGTGTTTCAAATTTGCGGTTACTTTGTTGCATACTGTCCCATGCAATCCAGGGTCTGGTTGTGTTACTCGACTCTGGGGTTTCATGAAATGGAGGGAAAGTCAATGGACAACGTTGTCGGATTGGATGCACAATTCCGTACGTCTCCCCTTAGCCTCTGCTGCAAGTCGATGGCCAGCTCTGAAATGTTGAAACACTTGCTTCGAATGGTGGAAGCGGAGTAGAGCATTGTCTATAAGGTCTAGTGTTTTGTCATTATGAAAGTCATACTGGCAATCGAAATATAACTGCATAAGGCAGCAACAGTACTCAACTGCACATTCCAAAATACTATGCTCAGAGGGGCTTGGGTCCCGCAAAGCATTGCCTATGACCCCGACAAGGAATCGGGTCTTCATCTTGATTTCTCCTCCATGCCAATGTGATACCTCCTCATATGCACATGTTGGCTTCGTCATATCAAGGTGTGCAGGCACCGAGAGCCAAATATTATTGAACGTATGAAGCCTCTTATGCTGCTTGAAAAATTTGTAAAGCCATGTCAGGTGGTGCTTCAACATTCCAATTTGCATCGTATGGAGCAGATCAGGCTGAGGAAGATCTCTTGTGACGCAATGGGGATACCATAAGATGTTGAAGCCTGGATTCACATCATGGCGTTTGAGTTCAGCGATACTGAGAGGTGTATTTGAATCCGAGAGCATATGATACATATTATGATTCCGGAGGTTATGTCGCTCATGTCAGTGGGGTATATTACCCATATCCAACATGGGGCATTTGCACCACAAGCATACACCATTCTTGATGTTGTGAAGGTCACCATGTGCAGGGTAATTGGCCATCCATGCAGCCAGTGTCGAATAACAATACCTGAAGTTGCTATCGGCACACCGGGCATAGAAGGTGCGAGTCTCAAAATTAAGTAGGGGTTGCAACACATGCTGTAGCATGTTCTGAGAGACTATTCGATTATGCTCTCTCTGAGCATTTCTCCTTTTGAACGGGACATGATGCATCTTGATGGCAATGGGCAAAAGAGCGACCAACAACACACTGTGCATTGTGTGCTTCAGCTGTGGGGCGGCTGATCGGTTGCTGATCGTCATATATATTGGCCATGCCTTCTTGTCGCCGGAGAAGTTCATGAGGTGGGTGGCGTCAGAAATGAATGGCATCAGCACCAGCGTGCCACAGGCGGGTATTGTTGTCGACATAATTGTGATCATTGTTAACGGCATACGAAGGAAGCTTATCTGCTTATCCCACCACCAGTCTCCAGTATGCATCTCATTGTAAACACAGTGCCCAGAATCATTGAAGCAACGTTTCGGAGTATATGGTAGATGTTCCTCATATGCTGGCTGCTGGAGTAGCTGTTGTGTACACTCTATAATATCACGGTGCCAAAACTCAATTGCATCTGGATGCTGCACACTCCATGCCATCTGCAACATAGCTTTCTTCCAGCAGCCATGGCCAAGTCTATCCTCCATTGTGTCGATTTTCTGTCAGAGGTGGTAATTTGATTTCAGAGAATTGCGTACACTGTCTTAAGGCCGCAGTTGCCCTTCAGTAAGTCATTGATGACGCTTGTGGAAAGAACATTTGTTGTTACCAGCTCTGTAAAATTGTACTCCTCCTCACTGTCGAATGGATGGAAGGGTTTGTCCAAGTATTGCTCAGCATTGTGCTCATCGTCGGTCGGAAGGTATGTGACTGGGGCACAGGCATCGGGATTTGAGCAGTTTGCAATTGTGTTCAAGTCTAAATCAGATGGTTTTTGAGAAGGAGACGTGTGCAATGGAAGAAACGGGTCAGGATCATCAATGTGGTTATGGTTAGCATGAAAACTACTGTGAGGATTATGAACGCATTGCTGGAAGTTTTTTCGAACGTGTTCATGTGGCTTGGAGTCTGATTTTGCATCAAGGTGTTGGGCGCGATATTGAGGATGATCGCTTTCAATGTGTTTGCCGAGCCACAGGTCAGACTTGTACGGACTCAAGCATACAGGACACAAATCATTTGAAGTTCGTATGGGAGCCATGGTGCACACCATGTTGCACATGCTGAAAGCTGAATACAGAATGTCTTGAGCGTTGCCATGCATGGGTCGTTGCCAGGCAAGGGTAGTGGAATTAAGTGTAATGCCATGGAGGCTCTTCAAGGCGGAGATATCGTCCATAAAATATCTATTTCCAAGAGCTTCATCTCCATTTGGAGTATTTGAAGTTCAAAGCGGGCTTGAAAGTGCGCTTGGGCTCATAATGCACTTGCCTGCAAGTGCATTTGGGCTGCTAGTGCACTTGAGTGGCGAAACTCAGGCTGGGAAACTCAGGCGACAACATACAATATCACTCATTTTTTGTGCCCAGACATGTATTTCTTAGAAAATCATCTCAATCTAGTGCACTTGCAGTTCAACGCGGGTTTGAACGAATGGTTGGGCTGTATGCGCACTTGGCTGCAAGTGTATTTGGGCTGATAGTGCATTTGACTGGGCAAACCTTGGGCGAAAACATGCGATATCACTCTTTTTTTGTGCCAAGACTAGTCTTCAGAGTTCATGACACCACGGCACCAAGTGAGACCGGTGTGCCCGGAGGTCTCTGCACCATCAGAGATGCCCGTGACACTACTCTCACTCAAAATGGCAGGTCCAGTCTGTCAATTAAACTGCACTGCATCATTATATTGGAACTTGACGTCACAGCCGTATGATAGGGACTCAAACAGACAGATTTCGAAGCTTTGACCCAAAAATCACCTGACAAGACTCCAGGAGTATTTCAAATGGCTCTCAGAGTCGAATAAAATATGCTCAGCATGATTCAGGCTGGAAGAGAAGTGCGGATTGTGACTCACAACCCGGAACGCTCCTTCCCGAGTACGATGTTTGATATCACCAATGCTTTACCCTGCGAGCCACTCCCACGATTCTAGCACCTTGGATAGTTTACTTTGCACTGTATATATACTGCCATATACTCCCTCCATTTCGATTCTTCTCCATCTTCTCTATCTACTCCATCATATTTACTCTGATTATTGTTTTTAGACACATTAACCATAACCCTGCTTTACCCCTCTTATACTCTATAAAGCTCAGAACATTGCGATGCCACCCAAAAAGATCCCATCCACCCCCTCCAAAACCGATGCCATTAAAGATACTCTACTCCTGGATGGTTTCGCAAAGCAGTTCATGGATGAGCACATTCGGGGCGTTATTCGGATGTATGCCATTCACGGTGTCGAGGATGATGGCGCGATTTACTTGATGTATGATATCATTTTCATGGACGCAGTGACTACAGGGTACTTTAGACTGTTTCAGGGAATATGGAAGCAGTGGGCATCAACACAACCATGACACATTGAATGGTGGAGTTGGTTCCAGGCGTTTCTCTGGGACTGTTTCGACAAAACTTGGGTCCAGATGAATTGGTATCACAGAGAAAAAACCCACCCCTACCTACTGACTCCAACTCCAACTCCGACTCCGACTCCTGAGACAACGACTCCAAACATGGCGAAGCCCATGCGAAGAAAGGCAGCTCGTATCCTGGGAAACTGAAGCTGAACCCACCATCCCACAAACATGGAACGCCACCTACCATTGTTGCCAATGTCCCTCAGAAACAATGAAAACTGGATAACATTTCGACCGATGCCATCTCTACCGCCCCAAACCTCACATACACATTCAGGGTCTACATCATTGACCCTGAAAGGTACCCAGCAGAATACCTCTGTTGGGACAACGTCTTCATGCACCTCAGTGCACATTGATTGCATCTCTCACAAGCCGAGAATCCCACCCCAAAGACTTTACAACGTGCTGTCAGTCGCCGTTGTCCCGTCAGGGATGTCAATTATATTCTTGGGTGTCTAGTGATGCTGGGCAAAACCTCTCTGCAGCCAGGTGATGCAACTTGACTGAATAGCAACGACTCCGTGGCCACATTCTTTTCTGTTACAGCTTACACCCCTTTGATCATTGTGGATGTTCTGAAGGAAATGGCAGTTGCACCACCGAGTATTGCAAGGGCTACTCCACGAACACCACTACCACAACCTCAACCATTTCTTCCGAGAACAACTGGTGCCTGCAAGGTGACCAATAGCCCGACCTCTGCTGCCAGGTTCGTCACAATAAACCACCGAGCAAAGACACAACCGGAGGTGACTGCCACTCGCCGAGTCAAGTTTGCCCCTCTCCCAGATATGTCCACTGCGCTGCTTGAAAAGGAGTCGTCATCTGTGCTGGAGGAATCGATGAATGATCTGGTAGTTGTACAATTAAGGAACAAGAGATCACCAGAGGTGCAGCGGGAGATAAGGTCGGTAATGGCAGGGGTGTTGATAGAGTGTGAGGCAATGTATGACAATGCACCAGGGTCAGAGAGTGTTAAGCCGTTGGGGTCGGTAGCAAATGGCACGCACCAGGATGCCAATTCCAGTATGAGCTTTACACAGTTCGAGGCGTTGAGATTGACTCCAGCTGGAGGTATTTTTGACTTATGATTTCCTGTACATCTAATAGTGCTGCGAATGACTAGCATACTGACCCATGTGTTCGGTTCATGTTTGGGCTGGGTGGAGTGGTTTTTTGCATTTTACTGAGTTGTTTTTAGTCTCATTTAGGTTTTCTTAGAATTATTGTCTTTGGTTTTGTGGCCGGGGGATGCTAGTATTTGATTCACTCTTTCAGTACATTACATATATTTTCAGCAATGGACCTGCAAGCTAATGATGCATTAGGGATTTGATTTTTGGCGTTTGTTTTCTAATATTGAGCATTGTATTTGCACTACCAAGGATTGTATCTCCATCTTCAGGAGTCGCTTATATCTTATTTTAGATTGTATGTGATATTTTCGTGACAAGCTAATACAATATGGTGTGAATCTGCCCCTTTATGAGATCAATTTTTCACAGCAACATGTCGGTCCTTGTCCACACTGCTTTAACCTTCGTCTGCACCGTGGAGTCGAATTCACAACTGCATCCATTGATTCTGCTTATCTGCCAGTTCTGCTTTCTGAAAACGACTCGAACAACAAAGCCACTGCACAAGGCCACATCCTCAATTCCAAAAGCAACACTGGCAACTCCTGGAGTGGTCTCCCCAATGCCATGTTTTGCAAACGGTAAAATGAGGAAACCCACTTTGCAGTCTGACACACAGAAGCAAAAGCGGACGAAGGCTACAGCTTTACGTATCGAAGGTTCGACTACTCAGATCACCCCAGCATCTACACCCATTGCAGCCCTGCAGCTGTCTCTGCCCCCGCCGGATGCAGGCTCAATTTCGATATCGCCATCACCAAGTGTCATTTCAATCGGTATTCGTTCAGCCACAAACCTTAGTCATCTCCGGAGTGCACACCCATTATCATCGGCTTCACAACTCATCACATTGTCTCTGCCAAATACACAGTCGACTTTGTCAGTCAGGAGCAAACGATATGGGAGTCGAAGTGTTCTTGCACCAGATGTTTTTCAAGTTACAGCTGTACTGGAGACAATGCATCGCAGGATGGAGAAACAACTACTGAACGAGAGACCATTTCCAACTGAAGCTGAGTTAATGCTGGTAGCTTATACATTTTCGAGAGTGGTAGATACCAACTAACATCGTTTCTACACAAAGTCAGTAGTAAATTGCTGGCCCAAGGCATGCAGGCAGGAAGGAGTCAATATTAGCTTCCCGCAATGTCAGAAGCAGTATCTCAAGATAGTTCAGTATCTCCCAGAATTGCATTCTCATTGACTAACTGGCTGTATGTCAGATCAAAAACAGTTGCAATGCAGTCCGGTCACACCTGATCAAGAAGGCCCGTGATCGTATAGCGAGACTATACAACTTGCATCGTTTTGAAGACAATAATGAGCCCCTCATACACATTGAGCAACTACTTTCAGATTATACATTCACTGTGCGCCAATGCAATCGTACGAACAAACCTGAGGTGAGTACTGTCAGCCATTCCCAGCCTCGCTAACACCACCGGGAACGAGCTAGCTACTTTTTTGCCGCGGAGATTCCATGATTTCTATATCTCCATTTCTTCCATTGAATACGCAAATGCGGCAGGCATTTGGAGGGCTTCCATGATTGGGTTGAAGAACAGACACCCCCGGCACTGATTGTGTTAACATGTACAGCATTGCATCATGCACTGACAGAGTCGCAAAGAACTGGAGGTTCAGCTCCGACAATGGGTGATAGCGATGACTTCGAGATCTGGCGGAAGAAGCCTAACTGGGAGTACTACTTCAATCGAAATAATGACGGCGGTAAGTATGGCATTTACAATGCATGCAATTGCTGTAACATTTTGCAGAGACTTACACCGATCTCATGAATATTTGGAACGATCTCCCATCTCCTTTAAGACAGAAGCTTATCAAGTCCATACAGGCAGCTCTCAACAACCTTATTCTACATGAGAATGGAGCAAATAACACGCCTGCCGTTGCTACCAGACCTCGTTGGGTAATGTTAATCAAGACTGCGATGGAAGCTCTGATGATGGATCCAGACATTGAGACTCTGATCATTTCACCGTTCTGCATCCCCATTGCTAAAGCTTTGTCTTTCGATGATGAGAATCGGGTTGACGATAGCGACAATGATATTGACAACAAGCATGATGACATACACTGTGCCAGGAGTCATGCCCAGCGATATAGTGGCCTCCAGCTGGATGTTGATCAGGTCGAGAATATGGGGGTGGTGGATGAGGACGAGGATGAGGATGTGGATGAGGATGAGGATGAGGACGAGTACAAGGATGTAGAGTCGGAATCAGTGGATGACTGCAAAGAAGTGAGCAGTTTAGAGAATGTGCTTCAAGCTGGCTACGCCGTGTAGGATGGCATTTGGAACAGGAAACTGTATATATTCCGCTTTAATATCAAACATCATGCACATTAACATCACTGTACTGTATCTGTCGCCCGAGCTGTGAGTGCAATTCAAGGCATCGTATAAATGACGCCTGCAGAGAACAGTGCGTTTTATCAAAGTATTCATTGTACTCAGGCGTCAAGTGAGTAGTATTGTGGATCAATAGGTGTGCGCACCGTATAACTGCGTCGGTAAGAGATACTGCGTGGGTAACAGGGATTCTGCGTCAGTAACAGGGATACTGTGTCAGTAAGAAATGGGTTCACTGCGTGGCTGTGTTAGTAAGGAATACAATCTCAGGAGGCGCAAACGCAACCCCCGGGGTTGTGTATACGTACGTGCAGTGTCACGCCATGTGGAGGCTCAAAAGGTTTCGATGTATGCGCCCGATGCGCCCCAGACCTACGTATGTCCTGGGCGTGACTTGGTTTTTTCCCAATGAACAATACTGCATCCATGAGAACTCTGCGCACTGCATAGCTCCGTCAGTATGGAATACTATTTCAGGAGGCACAAACGCAATGTCAAGGGTTATGCATACGTACGTGAAGTGTCATGCCAGGTCGAGGCCCATGAGGATTAAAAATAAGCGTCCGATGCCTCTAGTCTTACAATTGTCTTGAGTGCAACTTGGTTCATTTCCCAACAATATGCATCACTGTAGCGACTTGTTGACCCCACATACAACTGATTTTTTCCCGCAACTGTTTTGCATTGATCATTAGTATTATCAAACATTGAAACAATGAAAATACGTTTAAAACTCACAATTCCATGTGTCAGCACATCGATGTGCTCACTGCATCCACCGGGGTGCTTCCACACCTGATATATACCATTGAGCATACCAACAGCTCTGTGCTGTAGCGTCATGGCATCTGGGGCTGCAACCCATACCTTAACACACTGTTTAATGCGTGCTTTTGGGAGGCTGGCCAGGGGTGTTCGGTATACAGAACAGATCTCAAGAATTCCTGTGGGAAATCAATAGATGATATGTTATGGAGTGGCACCTTGCAATCTTTGTTTCTCTTCATCCCTCATACACCTTGAATAGGTTGAGTGGCAGCTGAAGAATTCTAACTCCTTGCAGGCCGCCATCTGGCATTGTTCACTGGTACAAAGTATATTGTATCTTGGCCAGGAGATTATGGCAAATTGACTGCAGGTGATTGTGAGCACAGCAACAACTGAGAATGGTCTCAATTGTTGCTTCTGAAGTTAGATCTGGATATCTTCCTTTGAAGTCGGTCAGTTACCTAGACAGTATCCGAGTGAGTAGCTGTGTGCGCTGTTTTTTGGTCTTTAGACGCTGTGTTGCAGCTGGTTCAATTCTGTTTATCAGTTGTCGGTAGCTCGCCACCATAATTGTCTGACCTGGTGGTGGTGGTATAGTTGTTATGTGCTCTGTATTCATCATTATCTTCTTTGACATTGTTTTGTGCATTCTGATGGCTTTGAAGGTTAGCTTGCTACCAATCAGGGATTCATCTGGCCTTACATGTCTGGGAATGTGTGGAGACCCTTCTAGACTGGCTATTCTCACTGAGCGCTCAAAATCTCGCTCTTGAGCAGCAGTATGATCAGAACATTGTGAGGCCATAGATGATGAATATATATCAAAGTGTAATTTGGAAAGAACAGATCTGAATAAAGCTCAGGTGCACCTGGAGAACATCTTGGTTCTTATAGGAAACTAACAAAGATACCATAGTTCCAATCAAAGGGAATGACCTCATTATGTCCACTGGACATGCGCAGCTCTTGAGCTTCAAATACGTACACTGAGTTCAGGGATCTGTGTGTTAGGCACACGGGCATTCAGGACTCATAACTGCTTACCATCATGAGGCAGCTACAATTAGACCCAGACAGGGTTGAGCTGAATGCAAGCCCATGCTCTGCATCAGTGTTTTCAGAAGTACCTGAGCTGCTGATGTTGGCGATGTTGCCTGTTATCATACCTGAACAACCATGAACATGGGTCTGGATACACGAGAGCAACCAGTCTTCTTTCCATTTGGATACTGGTGCTTTGAATTCTGTTTTGGCTTCAACATTGCGTCAGGAAATATCTTGCCTTCAATGTTCCTCAAATGTTATAATACCAAGCAATAAGGGTAGCTGTACTCAAACAATTGGTACTGTTGGTGTCATTTCGGTTCCACATTATGCTCGCGGTTTTGTGGTGCTTTGCTCAGTTACCAGTAGCTCGATATGGTCAAACATAAGCTGTACACACTCAGTAGGCTTGGTTCGACAATCCAGAGCTCTAATAGGCACACCAGAATGAATTATTTTAGTTAGCGATTGATAGTCCTGTCAATCAATCTGCAGGAAATGCTGCTTCATGATCCTGCTGCCACCATGATTATGCCAGGCAAAGTCGCATTCCGTGTCATTGTACAGTATGGAAATCCAAGGTACACCCTTTATGCAGTTGCCTTTGCCCACTATAGCGAACCCACAGTGATTGAACTGATTCAGTATAGCGCTGCAGCTAAATGCAATCTTAAGCTGAATACACATAGTATCTTCTGTAGTGTCAATTGTGATTATCCAGATACAGCCAGTTCATCTGCAGACAAGATTTGTTGGGGGACAGTGTTCCCCGAATGGTGGATAACATAGCAGCATTAGTTAAGAGGGAGCTGATTTGATTCGAATTGCAGGCAGGCAGGTTAAACTGTTGGTGTGCAGAGATGATGAAAAGCGGCAGGATGAAATGGAGCAGAAGGGACAATAACATCATATTATGTTGGCAGTTGCCAGGGGGATACTCCATAGTATACCTAACTTCCATTCAGAAAGATTGAGCGACTATCAGCTGGTATGATGTCGAACCAAAACATCCATTCACCCATGATCACTGCATACTCTGGAAACTCAGAGTTGGAGCCCAGTCTGTCATGAAAGGTTACGAAGGCCAAGAGCACATATGAAATATTGCTAGTACTGCTTTGGAAGTGGGAAGTGTTGGCAGCACTTAGTCTTGGTATATGGTGGATGCACTGGGCATAGTAAGGAAAATAAGGATAGAATATATTGCCATTGTGAGTAGAATCTGAACCCCCTTTGCATTCTCTTTTTGGTTCTGGGCAAGCATGTTTCACTCGACAGCTGAACCACTGGGGTCCCTTACCCTTGACCTCCACCATGGGTAATTCTTTACAACTGTATGCTGTGTCTCACATGATATCAAGTGGATATATAATATAACCTAAAGCCATCGTTTCCCTAACATTTAGCCCTTGTGACACATGGGAGATAATAGTGATATAGAAAATCTAGTCTATTTTGAAAAAGAAACCCAGTAACAGCCAAAAACATAGTACCACCTGAACTCCATACAACAACAAAAAATACTTTTAGATGCACCCCAGCAAATCAAAAAATATTTCAAACGACCCATCGATGAAATCCCAAACCTAAATGCAACTGGAAATACCCGAGCAGCACTTCAGATTGTAACAACATCCCAGCTCGTACGGTCGTCTGCCCAACGTGTGTTTTAAAAATATTGTTAATGTTCTCCTTGCTTATCATTGGATGATTCGTGAGTCCATGCGAAATATGTAGCTCAGCAGTACCATTGACCATATGGAGTGCAGTCACTCTATCATTCAAACTGTTTGAACCATGGATGACAATCCAGGTGTGGGCCTTACACATCTGACCCAGTCATACTATCCATCCCAATGTTTGCCAATGCTCATTGAGAACCCAAGACTTCTGAGGAATGACCGCATGAATGTCTGCCATCAGGTTGAGTCGAGTACCTCCGATCATGGTGGAGGTAAAAAAGACTGCGCACCAGGGGGAATTCTGAAGATTGCTGATAAGTTTGCTACTACTACCAGTTAAATCTTTGGAGACCTTGGGAATGACCTGAATGTCATGGTTGCAATGGCGATGAATCCATAATGCTAGAAGGCAAACATGGCCTGGCAAAGAACAAAACAATTCAGAATTATGAAGAAGCCGTGAAAGGACAGGAGAGTATGTACTAGGCTGGTCATCCATCTGAGGAACAGTCACCAAACTGCTGATCAACTCAGGGAGAAAAGATGCTTGGAGCTATCTGACAATTAGTTCCTCCACAAATGTGCTGGCATCCCACTCTTCCTTCCAATGGCTGTCGGAAGAACGATCACCTTCCTGCTCGAACGGTAGCAAAATGCAAGCAAGCTGACAGCAATGAATCCACCCAGTGACCCCAAGCTCACCTTCCAGCTTCTGACTCTTGAATCTGGTGACAATATCAACTTGCTGCTTCTCTTCTGCCTGAGACCACACTAGTGCAACAGAATGGGAATTGTCCGATGGGATGTAAATCAGGGGTGTATATTACATGAGCAAGTTTGCACTGGGGTAATGTATAGTCAACCTGAATTTCCCTGAATAGTCATCATTGTCTCTCACTCATATTGGATGCCAAAGCTGATCTTGTCACAAGGCCAGCAACAAAATATCCACACGATCGATGAGAAAAAACTGCTGGTGAATGGCTGGGGTCACTTCTGCTCCGAATGACTGACAACAAATGGACAGCTGTCAAATAGCTGAATAGTGCAATCCTAGAAGCCAATGACAATCGGAGGCCTGAGAATATGTGCCGAACCAGAACAGCGAAGCTACTCCCCATTGACAGAAGCCTCTTCATCTGGAGGTTATCAGATCGAAAGGATACCACTGATCTTGAGGCAGAAGCCCACGAGCTTGTTGTTAAAAAGAGGAGCAATCCCCTGATTATAATCTAATGACAATAAAGATCATACAGGATTGGAAGATAGAGGCCATGGTAGTTGCAAAGGAACAGGCGTTGGTTCGAATGAGGTGTGTACACGGTTAAAGTACTGGAGATCTCGAGAACAGCGTAGGTGAAAGTATATGTCTGTAGCAAAGACGAAGGACTGAGGACCTTGGGTTCTTCGAGGGTAGAAAGGTATCATCAACCATTTCAGCAATGAAAACATGCCTGAATGATATACATATTGAAAAGCTATTCAGTGTGTTTGGATTCTGTTAGTGATTTTCACACCTTGAGTAAAGCTCAAAACCTACCTTTGAAGCAGTCCTGAATTAAGTATGGATACTCTTTGACCGGGTATAACTGGAGTGACGCTGACAGTATTACATTATATCGTTAGCAAAGAAACGGTTCTAAGAAAGATTTCCTTTCTACCCACACCGATATATCAAGTGACCTTGATGCCATTCAACTTCAACTGTCACTTTTGAGTCAACATGTTCCATATAGCTGGACTCCCATTGCAACCTGCACAACCAGAATGTCTTAACTTTTCCATAGCAATGACGCAGTTCGAAAGGAATCAGAAGAACCTCTTGAAGATTACTTTTGGAATCCACCTGATACACTCTTTCCATTGAACCTCTACTGAACAATCACAGCCACACAAAGAGGAGGTCTGAGTATCGATGATCCAGTCCTCATTTATGATTTGACTAGGTACAAAGCCTTGTACATTGATTGAGACAATCAGGAAGGGTGTTATTGTGAGCACAACTGCGGAGGAGCCCACACAACAATTGGAAAAGCAGCAGCCACTTCATCAAACATCATCACTGCAATTAACCATTGGAATTGGTGAATGAATTCGGATGATATACCACCACAATGTGATTACCTATTCCCATGTTGCTGATCATTAATGATATATGCCTCTCATCCAGTCTACAAGCCTTCGGTACAACTGCAGTATGAATATGGTGCTCGATACCTCTGCTTTCACACCACACCTGTTGAGCAATTTTTTGTCATTCTATAATGGTCAGATCAGACACCAGCATGACAGATGCCTACAGGGTGGTTAGAAGGGAAGATTTGTTGATTCTATTCAGCAACAGAGATAAGCAGGTGACACAACACCAGCCCTTCACTAGGAAAGATATTCTGGACTGGATTATAAGGATTTGGAAAGGAATCGATGGAGAACTCAGATGGATGGACACAGTGTTACAAGATGCAAGGGAGAAACATTTCAAGATACAGATGGGCCTCCCTGAATGAGCCAAAGCTCACAAAGGCCACATCATTAGGCGAAACGAGAAATACGATGCTGTTTTCATGGCAGTGGAAATCATGGAAATAGCTCACTTCGCGAGTTATTCTGATATAGTTATCCAATCCCAAATATTGGTGGCTCACGTCGAAGCAGCCATTGACTTTATGATGGCACAATACACCGAAGCCTACGAAGAACTGTGATCAGCTCTCAGGGAGGAAATCCAAGATTGTGGACAATACTGGGGAACCTTTGCAACTCTGCTGAATAATAGTGAACACGTCCAACAATGTCTTGTCTTCCAAGTAGATATCCAATACCAAGAGCTGGCGAATGTTCGGATCAAAGCAAAACAAGATGGCCAATGTATGTCCTGGCTATACACCATGTCTCATCAGGAAGCAGCAAGGATACAGGAGGAAGCACAGAAAAAGACAGACAATGCGGAATGGGACAGGCAAGTGGCAGAGCAAAAGATCTAAAAGCACATTCAGTGGAAATTTGAAGTATTCACTGGAGTCTTGCATATAAAGCTTTCAGATGAAAAAATGAAGAAATCAGTATGCTCAATAGCCCAATCAGTATTGACACCAAAGGAAGGGGATACCAAGACTGTTGAGCACAAATTCCGCCTTTGATATACCATAGGTAATGGCGTTGGAATATGAGTCCAAGAGGTTGTGACTCTAGAACCGAATTGTAATGGAAACAGCGCAGGAGGCGTTGGGGGAGACCACCCTGGCAACTCCGAGTCTTCCAGCTACAGCTCAAGAACCTCCAGCTTATTTGATAGTGGAGACCACATTCTCCCACCACTTCCACAACCAGCAGAAACTGATTATAGCAAATCACCTTCGGTACCACCACAAGTGCCATCACAAAACACTCTGAATCCCAGCAAGAAGTGTACTTCCCTACAAGGTTGAGGGAGACCCAACAGACAAGAACAAGTCCTACCACCATTGGATTACAGGAGTGGATCGCTATCTGAGATTCTTCAAGAATTATTATCACAATACCAGCAATGACATAATCATTATTGGAACTATTCTTTGAGAGAAAGCTGTGGGCTGGCTCAACAACCAAGGAAGACAGCTCAGAAATTAATTTTCAGGTTGATTCATGGTCAGCATTCACCAGTGCTATGGAGGAGCGATTCATCAACCCAGAGGAAAATACAGAATACCTCCACAAAATGAAGAAATTGCAGTACAAGGGAGATATCCAGGACTACATGGTAATGATTGAGGACTTGAACTACCATGCCCGCTTATCAGGAATTGCATGGCGACAGACTCTATACAGCCAACTTATCAACAAAATCAAAGATCGAACGTCCTTTTCAAATATAACACCTGACAATGATGATGATTACGAATGACTGCTCAAACATGTACGCTGCTAATATGAGCGACGCTTGCCACAAAAGCACGAATACAACAATCACAAACCCAAAGACCAAAAGAATAATAAAAGGAAGCCTAATGATGATGATAAAGGTATAAGGACGGGTACGGGCCGGTATGGCTCCGTACACCAGAGTATGATTTGATATGGTTGCACACAAAAATAAAAAATGCAATGATATCATTGTAAGAAAAGATGATCACTGTAGTGCAATTGCACTCCTGCGAAGTGTCTATGTACTGGGCAGTTACCCGGCCGCAACCCTCTGCCATCGCTCTGCCTCCGCCAGTATCTCATCCCCCTCTCTACCCCTTGGCTGCCATACCCCTACATGAGAAGTGAGAAGAGCAGTAAAAAATTAGGGATCCAAACCCGTACACCCTCGTACGGCCTCATAAATCCGGCCAGTAATGTGTCCCACTCAAGGGTGATCTTTTGGTGAATCTGGCGTACGGAAAGCTCCACCTCCAGTATTTGGTGGTCAAATTGCATGCCACTCCCGTTTGTACCACGCTGAGATCCAATCAGGAAAGAGAAGAGAAGAGAAAAGAAGCAAACGTCCAATTTGCCCCAAACACCTCCAAATGTCCAAATTGAAGCTCTCTATATGTCTGAATGCAAATCCGCTCCTATTGGAGGTGTTCCAGCCCACCTCCAAGCACATCCACGATGTATCTTCCGGCTTCTCTATTGATCCAAGCCCAAGTTTGCTTGCAGACCTTCGGATTCAAGCCATTGCTCCCAGTAGTATCAGCTCGGTGGAGCATATGTCGTCATTAGCTCACCATATTGATTGTTCGTATATGATGTGTCTCATTGATCATGTTTCTGAGTGCAAAGTCTGGCCACTATTGCCTGTGACACCTCTCATGGGCCAATTGGCCTGTAATTCATCTCAGATTAGTCTCTGCAGTAGTAAATTGACTTCAATAGGTATACTCATCATCATCATTACACCCCATGCTTCCGAGGCTCCGAACTTCGATTGTCCATCGACTTTGCCCTTGATCTTGCCAATTGACTTCGGTTGCAGTCTAAAAGTATGCTTTAGTTGCAGGTGAAGCTCAGATCTGAGTACACAATCAAGTAAACATTCAAGTAAATCTTCGAGTATACCTTGGAGTCCATGGTTCTGAATATCCCAGTGGATTTGGAGGTTCTGCAAATCCGAACTCCAAGCCCATGGCAGACCACCTCAGTGATCACCTCCGCGCTCAGCATTGAGTGTGTATCAAATTGATTGGCTCCAGATTGAGTCGTATATCGGCTATCCGGATTGTCTTTGCATCAGCAAGGTCAATCATCCGGTCCCGGAAGCCCTGGGACCCCCCAGAGATCGTGGAGGTTGATTTTGAATGACGCACTCTGAAGACCCTGCGGGAGTCCTCCGGAACTGGCGAAAGCAGCCTCAGCACACTCCCTTGTTCTTCTGGAGGCCTTGTAGCTGCTCCAGCAGATTCCTGCATTGCAATAGTGAACTCCATCGCCTCTTCTGAAGCATCTAGGGGTGCTCCGGAAGATTTCTGTATCGCAATAGTGTATTCCGTAACAACTTCTGATGCCTCTAAGGGTGCTCCTGAAGACTCCCAAAGTGCAGCAATGTCCTCTGTGGCCGCATCTGAGCTCTCTGTGGAGCACAGGTATGTTCTAGGATCACTCGGAAGCACCTAGATCTTTTTCTTCATTTCCAGATGGAATCATGGAGTGTCACCCATTTTCAGATGCGCCTGTAGCATTGCATACATCTTTGGCATTCATCTACTGCAGTCTGCTGCTTTCAACTGAAACAACATATATTGATGCTGCGCCACAGCAGCACTTCGACACAACCTTGACAAAAGAAACACAACCCCTGACATACACCACCCCCAAGAAACAGAATCTCACTTGAACACACCTGCCAGGTCCCCTAGTTCCGACCCTGCTGCATCTGGTGCTACATAACCGGTCGACTGCTCGGTGGAGCTTGAAATTCTTGCGTCCATATTGCCACCCATATGCTAAATGATGGCCGCCTGGCAACCAGGACCAATAAAATTCCAATGTCTCCAGCATCTCGCATACAAGACTGTATCACACATTAGTATGCGTGAATTATAGGCTCAAGGGGGTACACTGACAGGTGAATATCTCCCTGCGGAAGTCTGGAGAGAGTTTGCACTTTGTTCTTTCCTTGTAGTCCGTCAAGGCGCAGTTGAGTGCTGTCACAGCCAGGCAAATCAATTGGGGAGTTACTCGCATGTCACATCATTTGTTGCAATGCTCCAGTCTGCCAAGGTAGGTGTTGGAAGCGAAGAAGGGAGCACATATCAGCGCAGCGGACGCGCTTCTTGCAAACCACTGGCCTGCCTTCATGACATTCGGGAGATCTTTCCATTTCCCAATCCAGGAGTCATCATTCCGCAAAGTGGCAACTGGCTGAAGACATAGAAGCTTCTCTTCTATCTTTAAAGAGTTCAGTGAAGTCACCCAGAGCCTTGCTGTTGTGACTAGTCGACCCCGCATACCACTGATATCCCCCCAAAACTGCATTGAATTGATCATTAGTATTATTGAACTTTGAAACCATGAGAATACTTCGGAAACTCACAATTCCAAATGTCAGGGGATCCATATTCCCACTTGGTCCACCGGGGCACTCTCACACGCGTTGCATGCCATTGAGTGCGCCAACAGCTCTCTGTTGGACGGTCATGGCATCATGGGCTTGATCCCATGCCTTATCGCAAATATCCAATTCATCCTCTTGAGAGGCCGGCCAGGTGTTTTCAATATACGGAACAGATTTCATGCAGTCCTTTGTTAAATCGCAAGCTGCTTTGCTATTGAGTGGCACCATGCTATCCATGTTGCTCTTGATTCCCAAAACACCTTTGATAGGTGGAGGGGCAGCTGAGAAATCCTGACTCTATGCAGGCTGCCATGTGGCATGGTTCTCTGGGATGAGGAAAGTCATATCGTAGCTAGGAGATAACGGCGGAACACCTTGAGGTGATGGTGATCATGTCGACAACTGGGCACAGTCCCAATCGGTGCTTCCAAAGTATGATTTGGATTTCTTTCTCTGGAATCGGTCAGTCACCTGGACGGTATTCGGGCGAGCCCTTTTCAGGCCATTTGAGCTTGTGATGTCACTGTGCTTATTTCCTTCATGAGTTGACCGTAGCTCGTCATCATCATAGTCCAAACCAGTGGTGGGATAGTTGTCATAGCCTCGGTGTTCATCATTGTCTTCTTCGACATCGTCCAGTTCATTCTGGGGGCCCTGAAGGTTAGCTTGATACAAATGAGAGACTCATCTGGTCTTACATGTCTGAGAACGTGTAGAGAACCTTTCTGACTGGCCATCCTTGCTGAGTACTCGAAATCTTGCTCTCGAGAAGCAGTTAAGTTAGAATGTTGTGAGGCTATAGGTGATGAGAATATATCTAAATGTGATTTGAGAAGAAGAGGTCCGAATAAAGCTGAGGTGCACTGGGAAAATATCTTCGTTTTCTATAGAAAACTGAAGGTGACACAGTAGTTCGCATTCAAGGGACAACAAGTTCATTCCCTCTGAAGTTGGAGAGGACCTAAGCTGCTGAACTGTCAACTGAGTTCTGGGACCTGTTAGTAAAACGAATGGGTATTCGGGCTTCAGGACTGCTTACCATCGTGAGGTGGCAAGATTCAGACTCTAACATGATTGAGCTAGATGCAAGCCCATGCTCTGCATCACAGTTTTTAGGTGTTCCTGAGGTGTTGATATTTGCTATGTTGCCTGATATCATAGGTGACCAATGACGCAGATTGGTCTGAATAAGTGAGCGCTACCAGTGTTTATACCGATGGGATACCGTTGCTTCACATTCCACTTCGGCTTCAACATTGCCCCAGGAAATCTCTGCCTTCAATGGTCTTCGAATGTGTCCAATACTATGCCATAAGAGATGCTGCACACGAACGATTGATGCTTTCATTTTTGGTGTCATTTAACATTAAGCACTGGGTTTTGTGGTGCCGTGCTCAGTAGCTTAACATGTTCAAGCGCGAGAAGCACACAGTCGGCACGCTCCGTTCAATCAACCAGACCTCCGATTGGCGAACCGGAATGAATGGTTTCAGTTAGCAGTTGATAGTCCTCACTATTAAACTGAAGGAAGTGCTACTTTAGGATCCCACTGCCACCTTCATCGTGCTGGGCAAAGTTGTATTCTGTGTTGGGTGACAGCATCAGAATCCAAGATGCACCCCTTGGGCAGTTTCCATTGCTCACATTTGGGAACCCGCAGTGATTGAACTCATGCAGTACTACACTGCAGCAATATCCAATCTCGGGCAGAATGGACCTAGTAACTTCTGTAGTGTAAATCTTGTTCATCCAGATACAGTCAGTTCACCTGAAGACAAGATCCGGTGGGGGAAAGCATTCACTGAATGGTAGATGGAATAGGGGCTTTTGGTCCAGGTGGAGCGGTGATGATTCAAATGGCAGGCAGGCAGGTTAAGCTGTAGGTGTACAGAGATGATAAAAATGGGTGAGATGGAATAGAGCAGATGGGATAAAAACATCATGTTATGTTGGCAGTTACCAGAGGGATGCTCTGGGGTGCACCTGACTCCGATCCAGAAAAATTGAGTGACTATCAGCTGGTATGATGTCCAACCAAAACGTCTATTATCCCTTGATATATGCATACTCTGAAAGCTTTGAGCTGGAGCTCAATCTGTTGCAAAAGCTTGGGGGGGCCCAGTGCACATATGAATCATTGCTAGTACCAGTTTGGAAGCTGAAAGCATCGGCAGAGCTTAGTTGTGGTGTGTAGTAGATGCAGTGGGGATAGCATCAGAAATAAGGATCAAATGTATTGATATTTCAAGTACGATCCGACCCGTCTTTGCTCTCTATTTTGGTTATGGGCAAGCAAGTTTCACGTGGCAGCTTGACCACTCTCTCGACCACCACCATAAATGATTCTTCACAAATGCATTCTGTTTCTCACATAATATCAGGTGGATATATCTTAACCCAAAGCCATGGATTCTTGAACATTTAGACCTAGTGACACATGAGAGATAATGGAGATACAGAAAATCTAGACCATTTTGGAGAAGGAACCCAGTAAAAACTTCCATTCAAACTCCCTACAACCACAAAGAATACTCCCAAATACATGCCAGTAAATTACAAAAACATTCCAAACGACCTATCAATGAAAGCCGAAACCCAAACACCCCTAGAAACACCTGAGCAGCAATTCCGATGGCAACAACATTCAAGCCTGAATGGCAGTTTCCTCAATGCATCTTTTGAGTACGTTGTAGACATCCTCCTTGCTTATCGTCGGATGATTCATCAGTCCATGTAAAACATGTAGCTGAGTTATACCATTGACTCTATGGAGCGCAGTCACTCCATCATTGAGGCCATTTGGACCAGTGTTGCCAAGCCAGGTATGAGGCTTACGCATGAGACCCAGTTGCACCATCCATCGAAAGCCTTGCTGCTCCCCGTTGAGAACCCAACGATACGGAACAATCACCGTATGATTGGCAGCCATGTGGTTGATCCCAGTACCCACAATCTTGGTAGTGGTAATGAAGATGGAATACCAGTAGTGTTAGCAACCATTCCAAATTCCCGGTCCGGGTCGGTGCCGGTTCTGAACCGCCAAGAAACAGCACCGTCCAATCACAGCTGTTTAAAATCCGGAACCGAACCGTAACCTGCAAGTTTTTGGTGGGTTTTTTCTCGATAACTATCGCTCCAATTAAGTATTTGAGTTCTGATTGGATTATGACCTGTTCTATACGTAGATTATGCAGTTTTTGACGCTCTTTCACCTCCCGCTCACCGATTTGCGATACACGTAGTATTCGTTGAGTCGCTGTGAAAAACAGCCGATTGTAGCCGCATTTTCGGCTTTATTTCACTGCGACTCAACGAATACTGATCGTATCGCAAATCGAAAAGCAGGAGGTGAAAGAGCGTCAGAACCTGCATAATCTACGTATATGACATGTTGCAATCCAATCAGAACTCAAATACTCAATTGGAGCAGAAAAGCTGTGATTATTGGGGCCGATGACAAATGAGGCTCTGATGCAGGTAAAACCCGCCAAAACCTGGCAGGTTACTGTGCGGTTACGGGTTTTGACTGCCTGTGATTGGGCGGATCGGTTCCTTGGCGGTTCTTGAACTGCCCTGGGGCCACGGGTCAGGTTCCGAATCAGACTGCGGCCAGGTAACCCGGACCAGTCGCTAATACTAAACACCAGGGGTAATTCTGGAAATCGCTCATAAGATTGCTGCTCTGGTCAGCGGAACCTTCAGAGACCATATGAATGACCTGGATGTTATGGTTGAAATGGCGATGAATCCACCATGCCTGATGGCAAACCTGGCCTGGCAATGAACAATGCAGTACAGCCTTCTGAGGAAGTGGTGAAAGGACAGGAGCGCCTAAACAAGGCTGGTCATCCATCTCAGTCACAGTCGCCAAACCACTGATCAACGCAGGGAGAAAAGATTCCCGGAGCCATCTGAACATCCGACCCTCCACAATACTGCTGGCATCCCGCTCTGCCTTTCAACTGCCATCAGCAAAACAATCACTTTCTTGCACCAACAGTAGTGAAAAGCAAGCAAGCTGCGAGTGATGAATCTACCAGGCGATTCCACACTCGCCTTTGAGCTTGTGCCACTTGAGGCGGATGGCCACATCATCAAGCTGCTACTGTTCTTCCCGAGACCACTCCTGCGCAACCCAATGGAAATTCACTGTGGGGATGTATACCAGCGGTGCAACTAAAGCCAGCTGCAACTCTGTCCATCGGGGGATTGCCTATGGGTGAGCAACTTCGGTCATCACAGAGGCAGCTTCATGCTGAGTTTCAGAGAAACCTCCCTTGGTAACGGCAGTTCGAAGCGCAGTGATTGCCGACATTAAAGCCTCAGGACCATGTTCTTCTACAGCTCCCACATTTTCAGACCCATCTGCAATTGTGAACACACCAAGTTGTATGTCCCGAGTTCTTCAGTGAGTAGTAGGCAGTATTGTGGTAACTTGAACTTTTAAACCAATTTGGGCTTCAGATGTAATGGACCAACTCTTAGACTTCAGATGTTTGAAGCGGTGCGCCTCATCGGAAATTCCCTACGACCACTGGCAGTTCATAAGCTGGGGAACTGTGTCATTCTCATCACTTTATGCACAGCTCGTGAACCCATCGTAGGTGATCACGTGGATAACCCAATATCTCATGGGATATTCCACACAGCAGTTGAGGTGTGTGTGAGTCAGGTCACCAGCATCATTTGCACAGAGATCGCACACCATCAACGAAGTCGCTTTTGTGATGGTATTGATCGCACTGATGAATGTTGCTCAGACACTTGGAAGCACCACACACAGTACTGGATTCGATGGCGGGAGGTCAGTTGCCGGCTTATCATCAAGCAACTGGGGACGACGAGCAGGAACAGGGTTAGGGTGAGTACCAGCGTAGCATTTCTTCTGCACAGTGCTGAGGGTTTAGAAGCCGGTTTCCACTGCCTGACACCTTCCACCAAGCGTGAGAATTCAGAGCACCAGTTGTAGTGTTTCATGGTGATTTGTCATATCCTCCGTAATTGACTTCGCGTAAAGAGCTGCAGCTGGGATGGTGAACGTATTTCCAAGTTCCATTTCATCAGCCAGGAGTGCCCCAGGAAGGTCCATATCGAAGATCCATCTCTGCACACTAAATCAAATTGCCCATATCTGATGAGCAAGCAATTTTACTCCTGGCAATTGCTACAAGGTATACTTTGGCCCTCAAATGGCATCAACATATGAATCTGCCCGTGGCACAGCACCGAGTAATGCAATTGCTTCTTCAAGGCACTCATGTTCAAAGGAGTTTTTGATAGTGGCCATGGGAGCAGCATCCAATACTTGCCCTGGCTCGTCACCATGAGACTCTATCAGCTCTTTGGCGAATTGTGAATCGCTGTCTAGAACTTTGGTGTTCTGAATTTCCTTTATAAGGGCGGCAGGAGCACTGGGTGTCGGTGGCACTGGCACATTGGCGTAGTCATCTGGCAGGGTTGGGGCCCTCCTCCTGCTGGGTGTATCTGGTGGTGCACCAGGGGTTCTGGGAGACTTCCTTTTGGGTGTTTGTGGGAAAGCTCTCTACAAGGAATTACAGTTAGCCCAGAACTTCATTCATCACTTTAGGCGCTCCTAACTTACTCTCTCTCCATCATTGCTTTTCTTGGGGTCTTCCAGTAACAGGACGTTTTCAGGCGGGTCCTCACCATCGTCATTCCACAGGTCGGCCTCAAGGAGCAGAGTCGCTGCTTCAAGTGCAACTGCACAAAAGCTCTTGACCTCCCCATTCCATGTTTCCTGGTTCCAAACACTGCAACAAAACTCCTCCCCAACCATAACTGCAGTGTTTTGAGCAGCTTCTCCACTCAACTGGCAGCGATATACGGTCTGGAGAGTGAATGCCCCCTGTGGCTTTGCCTTAACAATCCACTTCAGAAGTTTGGATTATTATTCAAGTCCTGGAAATGTCCTGAATATAGACCCAGAAATGGCATCTTTGCACACTTGTACCTCAAACGACAGGTTTTGGATTTCGGCCACCTCAATGTTCGGCCGTTTTGGAGGGGGTTCATCACTGCTACCCTCCACCTTGCGCTTTCCACCACCTCCCTTTCCATTCTTTTTGTCACCTTTTGCCATCCCAGTGGCTGTCTCTTGCAGGGGGTTGAGGAGATTTCGGATGAAATCGAGAATCCAGTTGTGCCTGATTCTCTCAGTATGTTCAAACCAGTTAAGGGGTAGAAACTCGTCATAACACTGAATGTAATCTGAGATAGCTGCCCCTCAAGGTTTGAATGCGGTACGTCCCATAATTTGCCTCATCTTCAATCGGAGTCGTCCCATCACCAAATAAGTGTGCCGAGGAATTGGCCATGTGTGCCGGACATGATTCCCCAACTGGGAGATGTTGCTTTTCCCTGACATGTTGCCTTTCTTGGACCCCTTTTTCACGTGGCCCATCCTAACCATGAGTTGCCTGGTGGTGACTTTTGCTCCAGCGATAGTGGACGGCTTTTTTACATGTCCAGTTCCATTGGGTGGAACAATGTTGGCTAGGGCTGTCTGACCCTGAGGCCTGGTATCCACCGAGAGTGATCTGCCGCCGGTGTTGACTGAAGGGGATGTTAGCAGTTGGGGTCCATGGCGAGAGTTTAGGTAGTACTTTGGCCCATCTCCATTGCCCAAGGGCAGGACTCCCTTTAGCCTCGCTAGTCTCTTCAGAAGTTGCAGTTTCCAGTCTAGGCCTTGATGCTGCTGGTGCTCCCGGCTATGCTGAGAGTGGTTGTGGGAAGGTTGGCTGCATCACAGGTGGGGGAGGATTTGTGGACCATGAGCCTTGAGCAACTGCTGGTCATGGTGGGGGGGGTGGAGGATATGGGGTGGACCTGGGCCCTGTACCTCCAGGTGGAGCTGGAGGGGACTGTGGGGTGAACCAGGATCCTTCACCTCCAGGTGGTGCGGAAGGGGGCTGTGGAATGCACCAGGATATTTCACCTCCAGGTGGTGCGGAAGGGGGCTGTGGGGTGACCCGGGATCCTTCTGCTCCTGGTGGACCTGGCTGCAGATGGGGATGCAGTGGTTTGCGTTGGTCTTTGTCAGGCGGCGGAAACATTGGTGGGTTTGGGTTTGCTGATTGTGGTGCTGGAGGTGGTGTTGGAGGTAGTGGTGGTGGTGGTGGTGGTGGTAGTGGTGGTGGAGGTGGTCAATGTGGAACCCATTCGTATGAAACCCAGGTTTGACGGCACTCATTTCCCATGTGCCGTCCATCATGGCTGATCATTGGAGGTGCAGAATACAGAGAATAGTTCAGTGGTTGTGGTTCATATTGCAGTTCCTCACTCAGCAGCAGGGGCGGTTGATGATCGGCATTGAGATGCCAGCCAAAACTGTCCCACATCTGAAACCCATCACTGCTGAGCTTGTAGTTTGAATTGGGTGGTTGTGGAGGTGCACCCCCATGATCTTGATATGGGTGTCCTGGGGTGGTTGGAGAGTGGTCGTTGCAGGTGTTCTTCTGCGATATGATATCTGGAAGTAGTTACAAATAGGAGGTTAACAGGCTCAGGGCTTTTTGCTAGAAGGTTTATGGTACGTGCAGTTGTCACAGAGAATGCTATAGTGGAATTGGCTGCATTTGTGGAAGGCAAGGTGCATTTGTATACACTCGCAATTCTCTCAAGAACACTTAATGTGCACCAACCTTGCCTGCTCTTCTCTTACCATACCGTTTGGTTTGACAAACTTCAGATACATGTTTTTGTCACTCATCGTCGGCTAGGAGCGTTGAAGTGTTAGGGGTTTTCCCTTATCTTGCATACGAGGTACATCAGACTGGTCTCCCAGGCTCGCCATGTGATGACTTGCATCAGATGATTGAGAACACACCCCTGGGGATGTCTACTGATGAGTGAGCAGAAGGCCCAACATAGCCGGGTGAAATTCCCTTACTATTCCAAGCTCCAATACCGCATCTTAGCAAAAGTGGACAAGCAAATCCACGTGGAGACAATACGCACACTCGATCTGACAGTAACTGAGGGGTGATTCCTTCAGTACTGGCCAAGGCATGGGACACACCAAACCATCCTGCCAAAGCAATGTAATAGCCTTGCAGAGACCTACAGGTCAGCTGTGCATTATGGATCAGACCAGTGTTACTTCATATCAAACTAATACTGGGATGAAAACTATGCTTGGAAACTAGAAAGGTTCCCCGAGAATGGTTGGACGAACGATAATATCTTAGTATGACAGACTTTACTATCTTCCCGAGACCCATAATCAACAGAGATAAGTTAACTGCGCCCTGGTAGTGGATTCTACCTAAAAGATAAGTGTTCGATCCTTGACTGTCGAACCCCAGCTCTGTCGCGTTTGCGAACATGATACCTCAGAGAGCGCACCACCCTCTGGGGAACATGGGTAAGACGCGATGACACCAGGTATGTGGCAATGTATGGGTTGGAAGCTGATTAAATCTTTGATCACTATTCTACTCATGCGGAAGGATGATAACAACTATAAAGTAATGGTCCCATATGTGTGTCAGCAACGTTATACTATGCAGAATGACTTTGGGGATGCCTGGTGGAAGCTTACGCCTCTACACATTGTCAAATAGAACACTCCGCAATCAAACTACCAAGATCGGCCCTGTTGGAACAATTGGTTTTTACGCGAACACCCACTTCGGTGGACTGAGTATTATCGGGATAGTACTATACACACATATGATAGTGATAGAGAACTACAGTCACGCGTTACTGATATACCTCTGACTGGAAATACTCACCTATAAAAGACCACCTGAAACTCCTGTTTAAACACAACGATCAAGCGCTATCAGCAATTCTCAGTCAGACCAAACAACAGCGGAAAACCACCTGAAATATTATTAAGTTTTTACCTTAAGAATAATATATTATTATCTATATCCCAATACACCCGTGAAGATATCATTATCTACAACGCCGCCTATTTACATCAGTATTGCCAAACTGACACCCATCTTGACTACCTATACCAGTGTTTGTGATACAACAACCATGTGAACGATTATTGCCACTTCTGCGAATCCGGCGAGTACCCCTCGCAACGCGACTACGATGAGTCTTCAGAAGACTACCTTCAAGACTCCTACGATTTCTAGGTAGCGGCCGTACTCTGCGTATGTCTATATACGTACGCACTCTACAACAACTACGACGAATCACCATCGAACTCCACTTCTTCAGCTTCGTCATAGTCGTCAAAATCAGACTATAAAAACACCAAGTTCAACGATATCAGTCTGCATCTACACACGCAGGAGTACCACTGTAATAGTATAATAATTCGGATGTTATCCAAAACGCGACGTTCATGAACTGTGAACTGTGTGATATAACCGCCTGCTGTGCTGCTAACATCAACAGGGACAACAAAGACTATATTCTAAACTGTTGCCCGGAACATTGTCCAAAGTACTGCAACAACAGGTGCAGTAGTTGCAGACACATCCAACAGTTAGCAATTACAGAACTGAAAAGAGCAAAACTTTCGGGACCAGATACGTTCCCATCCCGACGATTCCATAATGGCGACTCCCAGACGCCGACTAATCTTCGGAGTGGGATGATTGGGACCCGTGCCCACAGCCATCACGAAGTCGACCGCATCAGCATCCAAGCCCTTACCACACTGGGTCCAGAAGATTCAGGACCACTACAAACAAACACATCGGCAGTACCGAGAAATCACTCCGGACGAGGACACCGAAATGACGGACAGCATCAAGGTACAAGTGTCACGTCTGAATTACGAAATTATGAACCTCATCAACTGTTGCAACAGCGAGAGAGAAGTGATCGAAGTCGAATTCGATGACGTACAACGAGACAGCCAGATCATTGCCCAGCAGGTCGAAACCAACACAGTGATAAGAGTCCAGGTTCCAGAGGGACACAACCATCAGATACTGGCACTTGATTTTGTCCTCAGAGAAGCAAGGACAGGGATTGACGCCATTCAGGAACAGACTCAGCAGATCATCACAGGAGCAACAGAAGAGTTTGTAAAACTAAAAGAAAGAATGGATAACTGCGAAACAGAGCAAAGCCAAATCAAGCTGAAGCAAGCAGCATTGACGGTTTCGCACAACACCTTACGAAACAATATAAATACATTGGAAAAATTTGTACGGGAAGAGGCACCCAACAAATATGATCTGCAAACAATAATCACCAGAGTGAATGACATTTCAGACCAAACCACCGGCCTGACAGAAGCCGTAGCGGAAGCTAAATTCTCTAACACGACACCAGATAGGAGGGGCAGAATCCAAAGAGTGCAACAATGGCAACTCAGAATAGAGGAAAGAAACTGAAGCATTTCCCCTATTTCGGATTCGGATGTCACCCCTAGGGCAGGACTAGGAGGAGGATCAGGAAAAAATACAGGGGATCCAGACACCGAGCCAGGACCAAGCGGAAATAGGGGTGTGTCGATCCCCAGAAGTACTCGGGAGGAACCACCCCTCGGAGGTACCGGGGGAGATCCACCACCATCAGAACCTCCAAGTCACTGAGGGTCCAGAAGACCAAGATCACGGTCAAGGACTCGGGCCACGGCAACGACCAGACCCAAGAGAGATTCCAAGATCAAAATTCCAGACCCACCTAAGTTTACGGAATCAAGCATGGAGGATTTTGACATTTGGTGGATGTGCATGTAAACAGATATTGCGGATCAACCACATCTGTTTACCAGACCAGGAATTGAACTACAATATTGCAGAGGTCAAATGGATAAACATGCATTGGCGTGGCATATGCAGTGGGAGACGGAAGCCAGTGCTGGAAAATACAAACGAAGTTGGTCAGCCTATAGGGCAGCAATATACTCCAGGTTCCACAATCGATTCCAACAGGAAACGGCATACAAAGCAATCATAGATGTACGATACAATGGAAACATCCAAGACATGATGAGGGAATACGATACCCTGAATGTCAAAGCAAAAATCACGGGAGTAGCCTATCGAACAATGATTATGACGGGGCTATCACCACAAATCTTCAAACAGCTGGCAACGGTGAATCCAGCAGATATAACAGAGGAAGAACTTAGGGAACTCATCATAAACGCTGGAAAGAATGTGGAAGTATGGCAAGCGACGGAATGGAATTTTGGAATTATGAAGGGAACCTCAAAAGGAACAGGACGTGTTTCTGAGTCAGGATCGATTCAGAAAAAAAAGGGGTTTATAAGACCACCCAGGTTCGAAAGCAGACCACAGATGAAAAACCGAACTCAAAACAAACCCAAGAAAACACCACGAGGATTCAAAAGCACGGGAGGCAAAACCTAAAAGCAGATGATAGAAGAAGTTCCTGAGGAAGAAGTGCGCAGAAGGAGCGCAGCAGAAGAACGTTTGAGATGCGCTTGGCCTTCGGATCGGAAAGGCCCATGGAATGATGAAGTGTTTTCAGAATGTCAAGGTCACGAGTGGAACCGTGGACTTTGTGAAATTAAAGACCTATCAAAAGTTGGAAGTAGGAGCATTCAATGAGTTGGAGGACGAACCGATTGACAATTACGAAATTCAAAGTGATAAAGAAAAAGTGGCACAAGTTCAAACCTCCCAAGGAGAATTACCAACTGACGATAACAGTGAAGATATAGCAGAAGATTGGTGGAACCAAGAAGAACGCTCGTCGGATGAGAAACTGGAGGATTTTGGTGGTTAGGCGGGAGAAAGCCTTTATATAGTTACCGGTCGCAATCTTGAGAAGTGTGGAAGGGACGAAACTGCTGGACGGTAGTTGCACATTTGGAATAATTATAAGTATAACCTCTATTAACTAAACAGGACCTATTCTGGCCCAGCCATTGATGAGAGGATGGCTAGGAAACACAAACAACCCCCAACGGAGGAAGACACTTCGAACGAGCGGCAAAACACAAGCAACGACATTGTCACCTACCAAGTTAAACAGATGAATAAGGTACTACGAACAAGAGTGGGCAAGGGACCGATTTACAAATTCTTCATAAATTACGACGATGGTACAGGAGTAAGTCAACAATTCCCCGTCCGTGCAATGTTGGATTTAGGATCAATGTTTTTCACCATATCACTGGAAACCGCAAAGATGTTCAAAATACCAGTGGTGAGAAGAAAACGTGCAATTGGAGCAAAATATTTTGGAGGGAATAAGGTAAATTTGCCAGGATTATATACTATCCCCCTAAGATTAGCATTTGGAAACCATAGATCACTCGAAACTTTCGAAATAGACAAAATGCAACAGAGCTACGACATTTAAATACCAGTCTGGTATTTGGAGAAACGTAAAGCGTAAGGAACAACCTACTGTCACCTCGATTTTGGAGAATGCGGCAACAAGTGTTACGGACATGGCAAGCAACACCCACAGTGGAAAATAACCTACCATGACAAGGTAGTCTTTTGTAACGACGCAATTTTTATCGGATCAGTGATAGTAGGTGCAACGAAACAACTGGCCGAAAAACTCCCACCGCAGTATCATATATGGTTACTCATGTTCGATCCACACGAATCGGAAAAATTACCAACATATGGACCTCACGACCACGAAATACATTTGAAAACGACAGATGATCAAATAAAAGTGGGACCTATTGATCAATTATCCAGAGAAGAAGAAAGGTTACTTCAAGAATACATCCTTAAAATGATTAAAGAAGGAAAAATACAACCATCCCAAGGTCAAGCAGGAAGCCCTATTCTGTTCGTACCAAAACCTAATGGTCGGGGTTTACGTCTCTGTGTGGACTATCGACGTCTCAATGACTTAAGAATCAAAGACAAAACAGCCCAACCCTTGATGGACGAACTACAAAATAGAATAAAGGGAGCTACATACATAACAAAGCTTGACATGAAGTCGGGATATCATTTAATTTGAATAGCAAAGGGGCACAAATGGAAAACAGCCTTCCGAACAAAGTTTGGCTCTTACGAATATACGGTAATGCCATTTGGATTAACAAACGCACCAGCAACATTCGATAGATGGATGAACGGCATTCTACAACCATGATTGGGAACAGATGACAATGTTACGGTCTGTTATATCGACGATGTTATGATAGCCACCAAAGAAACCAAAGAGAAACATCATGAGAATGTTAGAAAAATACTACAAGATCTCCAAGATAACGAATTAGTGGTTGAAATCAACAAGTGTAAATTCGATCGACAAGAAGTCGAGTTTCTAGGGTTCCTTGTTAGGTGAAAAGAATCAAAGATGGCACCAAGCAGGTGTGCAGTGGTAACCACTTGGCCGATGCCAAAAACACAGAAATCAGTACAAATTATATTAGGACTCTGGAATTTCTATCGAAGATTCATCAAAAAAATATGCTGGAATTGTCGCCCCTATCACAGATACGTTGAAAGGAGACCGAAAAATCTTTGATTTTGGGAAGCTCAAAAAGCAGTATATTTCAAGATATGTATACTATTTTCCCAGGAAAACACCCCCATTCTCAGACATCACGAAGAAGATAGACCAGCAATAATAGAAACCGATGCAACAGACTATACAATGGGTGCAGTTCTATCTCAGAAATTCGAAGACGGCAAACTACATCCAGTGGCCTATATATTGAAAAAGTTTTCACCAGCAGAAATCAACTACCAGATAAACGATAAAGAAATGTTGGCCATTGTCTATGCAATGAAACAATGGTGATGCTATTTACAAGGAGCAATTCATACAACAATTATATACTCTGATCATATGAACTAAAAATACTGTAAAGAAACCAATCAATTGAATAGACGACAGGCCAGATGGGCCGAAGTGCTACAAGAATACAACTTCCAAATAGTCTATCCGAAAGAATGGCAAAATGGAAAAGCAGATGCTTTATCATGATGCCCGGAGTTCATCGCTCGAGAGGGGGGTACAACTGCATCAAACAGCAAACCTCTAATAAGCCCTGAATAGTGGACATCAATAAGTACGCTAGACCTCGAAGACAATGAAGAAATAATATTTGCAGGCTTTTCAATGAAAAAGCTAACTCCTGAAATTCAAACACAATGAAAGGAAGAAATTGGAAAAGACAAAGAATATTGGAAGATACAAGAAATGGTAGCAGGAGAAAGAAACACAGACGAAAGGTTAGGAATAGACGAAGACGGAATGTTGACATGGAACGGAAGACTTTATGTGCCAGAAGGATTTAGAAAGAAAGTATTAAAAAAGGAAAACGATACAAAAATAGCAGGACATTTTGGAAGGGAAAGGACGATGGAACTCATCACCAGAAATTTCTATTGGCCCAAACTAGAAGACAAAGTCAGAGCCTGCTGCAACAACTGCGACTTATGTCAAAGAACAAAACGTCCACAACACGCCAAGCACGGGCTATTACATCCACTCGAACAACCATCAACACCATGGACATACATATCAGTAGACTTTATCACCGTCTTACCAGAATCCAACGGAAACAAAAACATAATGGTAGTAGTCGACAGATTCACCAAAATGGCACATTTTATACAAACAGCAACAAGGGAATCGGCAGTAGTGGCTAGGTTGTTCTTGGAAAATGATTGGAAACATCATGGACTACCTCTAGATGTAGTATCCAATCGAGACGGGGTATTTACGGGACACTTCATCCCAGATTTATAACAGTTCTTAGGAATGAAGCGATACATGTCAATGGCTTTGCACCCACAAACTGATGGACAAACAGAACGGCTAAACCAAACCATCCAACATTTCCTACGAACCGATTGCAATTACGAACAGGACAACTGGTCGGAAATTGTGGCTATGGCAGAATACGCATATAATAATTTTAGACATGTGACCATCAAGATAACACCATTCTACGCCAACTATGGTTATAAACCGCGTACAAACTGGCCAACAGAAGTCCAATTCAATAACCCTGCATCAGAACTATATACTCACTTCATGGTGAATGTGTATCCAAACCTGGAAAGTCAGTTGGAAAAATCAGGAAAGAAAATGGGAGAATACTATGACCGGAAAAGAAAGCCAGCTCCGCAATACAAAGTTCAAGACTGAGTGATGTTAGACGGAAGAAACATACGCACGAAACAACAATGTTGAAAACATCAAGACAAACTGCACCGACCCTTGCAGATAACTAAAGTAGGAAGCAACAAGTGATAGTGTCGAGTGAAGTTGCCAAACACCTGGAAAATACATCCTGCTTTTCACGTATCCTTACTGGAACCATACAGGGGAGTGGTCAAGGAGAGAATTATACAGCTGGTCAAAGGAGATAACGAAGGATGGATCCGAGAAGCAATAATTGCCAGTGGACCCACAGACAACGATCCTCGAAAACATGTCTTCCTTACGAAATGGGAGAACTACACACACGACAAAAACACATGGGAGTCCTACGAGCATCTTTAACAGATAGCACCTGAGCTGATAAATCACTACTACGAAAAGCACCCAGAAATGGACAAAGATAAGAGATGGAAAAACCCGGAAAATAAGGCATGAAAGAGAAGGAAAAGAAATGAATAAAGGATCGTTTTCTTATGTTAAAACTCAAACCGCACAAAAGAAACGCGGAGGTTATTTTTCTTTTTGATTTTTATGTTTTACAAAAAGATAAGCTATACCTATAGTATACGCTGCCTGAGTGGTATATATTGCAAAGATCACATCTTACGTTGGAGTACTCTATTGATATCACCAGAGCTTGAGAGGGGTGTAATGTTAGGGGTTTTCCCTGATCATGCGTATGAGGTACATCAGACTAGTCTCCCAGGCTCGCCATGTGACAACTTGGGTCAGATGGTGGAGAACATACCCATGAGGATGTCTACTGATGAGTGAGCGGAAGGCCCAACATGGCCGGGTGAATTTCCCCTAATATTCCAAGCTCCAATACCTCATCTTAGGAAAAGTGGACTAGCTAATCCACGTGGAGACAATACGCACACTCAGTCTGGCAGTTACTGAGGGGTGATTCCTTTGGTGCTGGCCAAGACATGGGACACGCCAAACCATACTGCCGAAGCAACGTAATAGTCTTGCAGAGACCTACAGGTCAGCTGTGCATTACAGATCAGACCAGTGTTACTTCATATCAAACTAATACTGGGATAAAAACTATGCTCAGAAACTTGAAAAGTTTCCCGAGAATGGTTGGACAAACAATATCATCTTAGTGGGAGGGACTTTACTATCTTCCCGAGACCCGTAATCAACAAAGATAAGTTAGCTGCGCCCCGGTAGTTGATTCTATCTAAAAGATAAGTTTTCGAACCTAGACTGTCAAACCCCAGCTCTGTCGCATTTGCGAACATGATAACTCAGAACGCGCACCACCCTCCGGTGAACACGGGTAAGACGCAATGTCACTAGGTATGTGGCAAAGTATGGGTTGGTAGCTCATTAAAACTTTGACCACTGTTCCACTCATGCAGAAGAAAGATAACTAATACGAAGTAATGGTGCCATATGTGTGTAAGCAACGTCATACTATGCAGGATAACCTTGGGGATGTCTGGTGGAAGCTTACGCCTCTACATGTTGTCAAATGGAACTCTCCGCAATCAAACTACCAAGATCGGCTCTGTTGCAACGATCGGTTTTTGTGTGAACACCCAGTTCGGTGGATTAAGTGTTATCGGGATAGTACTATACACACACATGATAGTGATAGAGAAGTACAGTCACGCCTTACTGATATACCTCTGACCGGAAATGCTCACCTATAAAAGACCACCTTAAACTCCTGTTTAAACACAACGATCAAGCACTATCAGCAATCCACAGTCAGAACAACCGACAGCGGAAAACCACCTGAAATATTATTAAGTTTTTACCTTAAGAATAATATATTATTATCTATGTCCCAATACGCCCATGAAGATATCATTATCTACAACGCCGCCTATCTACATCAGTATTGCCAAACCGATGCCCATCTCGACTACCTGTACGAGTTTTTGCGATACAACAACCTTGTGGACGATTTTTTCCACTTCAGGGAAACTGGCAAGTACCCCTCGCAAAGCAATTACGACGAGTCTTCAGTTGACTACCTTCAAGACCCCTACGATTTCTAGGTAGCGGCCGTACTCGGCGTATGCCTATATACGTACACACTCCACAATGACTACGACGAATCACCATCGAACTCCACTTCTTCAGCTTCGTCCCAGTCGTCAAAATCAGACTATATCAACACCAAATACAACGATATTGGTCGGCATCTACACACGCAGGAGTACCCCCGTAATATCAAGTTGATCACTCAAACAAAGGTGGGGTATCACCTCTGCCACTTGGTTGCAGTTTCTCAAAGCCCACCCAACTTATGCTGCGATTCTGAAGTTACAACAAACAATACATATGAATACCCGTGATTGCCTCGCTTGTTGAAGTTTGATACTTGGAATCAGCCGACTGCCTGTCTGGAGTGGTGCTTGCAGGTGTCCATCTCTCGTATTACAAAGCGGACGACCTCGATGAAACCGCAGTCGGTAGGTGCATATTTTCGGAATATACTGAATATGTACCATACAGGCTGAACATACAACACTATTTAGAGATGGGAAACTCCGACTAGCTAATGCCTATCAAACTCAGGTGGCTTGCTATTGGGTGGCAGCTGCACAATTGGATGCGATCCGAGCTGTGCCGCCACCTACAGCAGCTTCTGAACCTCTGCCTGGAGGTTTTGATGGGGTGCTCGTGACGAATATTTTTGGCTTAGCAGAGGTTATGGACGGGAACTCAATCACTGTGTGGGTTACAAACAGTTTAAAAAGTGAAGTGACATATAGTTGTGTGTCTGTTTCATGACAAGTTTTATCAAGCCCCCGTGTCATATGGTACGGAGCCTCATCTCGCTGCAGGGGAGTACAACTTGGACCTTTTGTAGCTTGGTTTACACCTGAATTGGTTCACCTCATCATTCACCATACACTTGTCGCACCCCATCTACCATTCACCATACACTCGTCACGCCCCATCTACCTGAGATACTGTATCAAAAGTTATCAGTATGTGTCATCAGGCAAACCTGTTCTTACAATTGCGATGTACACTATGTGGAAAGCCGAGCCACCACTCCACTGGTTTTGCTCAACATTATCAAAATGATCACTGAGAGGCATTTGACGCCCCGGAAGAGGTAGTGGAACGACTTGGTACAGAGGCAGATTTGATATCTAGCAAGTAGCAAAATATGCAAAGCAAGAAGTGAATGAATGCGGTAGAACTTGACAGTACCCAAGGGTTTTACCAGCTGCAAACACCATAGAGAGTGCTACCATACCCGAGCCTCCAGAGAAACACACGGTCACACCTGTAACCGGGAGGAATGTCACCCACACGGAAGAATATGGATAGGATGCAGGTGGGCAAGTGGTGGGTGAGGCTACGAGCCTCTACGATACACACCAGAAACCGAATTGGAACCCGTGGCACCCCTTTGCCTATGCGTTTGATTATCAACAAGCCTGTGCTCTAGGTACACGATGCAAAACTAGGGTCGACGACCATCTGCAGCGCAGCCTGGACAATGTCTGTTTAACTTAGTTCTAGACAGCATTTGAGCTCTAGTAGCTGCTGAGGTGCCTCGACTTCGGACTGGGAGCAGAGAGTTGGCTTCAGGCGCCTTGCAAATATGGCAACATATACTGCAGGAATATTTTCAAGTGTATCCAGTCTCTTTTGGGTCATTTACAGTTTGCAGAGCACATGGATTTTGCTGTGGTGCAGCATTACGATTCGGCTGATAATCGAATCTATTGTAAGATGTCATCGGAAGATTGGTGGGGGGAATCTCAGGAGCAATTACTTGACGGTGCAACCATTGTGCCAGTAATCTTCACCTGGGACCGAACCCATCGGTCAAATTTCTGGGCTACAACAGTGCCTGACTGCAATATATGAGAATCCAGAATATTCAGAAAGATGTTGGACCAGCAGCATCACAGCGGGCCTTGATTCTGGTGGGATTCATTCCAGTTCCACAGAAAGGCACAACTGATATCCACTCTTCATGGCGCCATGCAATACATACCATCCTGAAAGCACTGAAGGAAGTTGATATCAGTGGCACTGGTTACGAGTAGAATTGTGCCAATGGTTGCAAATCAACCCCCTACCTGTTGCTAGCAACATGGATAAGGGACTACCCAGAGATCGCAAATATCACAATGATAGTCGGAGGAGCATGCTCTGTGTGTGAAGTACCAAAGGGACCAGGGCTGGGCCATGGCAAAGGATTTCGCAACTGGTAGCCTCAATGTATGTCATTCTATCAAGAGCACCTGGAGGAGAATCGACTTGATGAAATCAAACAGGTGCATCTACAACTGACTTCGAATCTCTTCTGGGATTATCCTCTTTGCAACGTCCATTGCTTTTGGCAACCAGAAGCGCTTCACCAACTCCATTTGGGGATTGTAAGAGATTTCTCCAACTGGCTTTTGGAATTCCTCACCGATTGAGGCTTGAAAGCTGAATTTTATGTCCGGTTCATCTCAGTTCCACACGACCCGAACATGTTGCGTTTCTCTGAACCCTTTGATGCTTCCAAGAATCGATTCTCGCATGGCAAGAGATATCCGATAAATGCTGAGGAGTCTATCTGCAGTATGTGCTCCTCTACTTTCCAGCGACGTTGCAGGGAAAACATTCTCACAAAGTACATTTGATACGGAGGTTATGAAAACAATTCGGGCACTGATTGAGTTTTCTCTACTAGCATGCCAGCGAACACACTTGGATATCTCTTTGAAATACTCCAACAAAGTTCTCGAAAGATTTCCCAAGTGCAAACAAATCTCCACTCTTCAACATGCTACTTAGACTCAGACAAGGCATTTAGAAAGCAACTTCCATGTGCAGGCAACAAAACTTGAAGAGATGGCAATGCAGAAGATAGAGAGAGAGCTTCAAAAGGAGATTCTTGGTATCAAAACTGGGCAGCGGAGATCTTGTGAGGTGCACTTGAAAGAAGAGCAGCTGCGCGCCACCATCGGGAATGCAGAGGAGCAGGCTTCATGGTACGTCTCGAAGCAGAGCTCTACAGAACGTCCACAGACCAGCATGGCCAGATCCGGCTGTTGTTTAAAGCAGCTCAGGACCGCCTGGAACTCAAGCTGTATCCCGAAGCTAGCCGTGGACTGACAAGCAGGTTTGTTTGAGCACTTGAGTGAGAATGTCACGCCATCATGACTGCCATATTCGGTGCATCACAGGTCACTGTCACTGCAAAGCTGGAGTTTGATCGGTGCCAGTTGAAAGCTGAGACTGGAGCAACACATTGGTCAGAGGAGCGCCAACAAGATGTTGCCTGGTGTCTGGAGATAGAAGTTTTTGGGGCAAGCCAGGCAGCTCAAGCTGCTTTTCATCACACCATGGGGGAGAAGCCTCTGAAGAATGATCAGGAATGGAACTCAGGAAAAGGTCCAAATTTATGGAAGCAGCTACCACAGTAATTCTATCACTTTGGAAAACCACAAATGCACCTCCTCTGTTATGACTGCGAGTTCACCGCCAGGATACATGCTCTGCATAATTTTTCAACCGAGATCAAGAGCTATTGCACATGTTGAACATCAAAGAAGCGTACTGTACCAGCGATGAGGTCAACTTCATGCTACAGCTTCTTCCGCACGATGATACACTGCGATGGACTACATGCAACACTTTTTCGGTGACTTGCTCTGTATGGATGGTATGTCGACGATAGTGTAGTAGTCCTGAACCTCATGACGGGCTGAGAGAGACGGCAAAGAACCAGGTGCACCCGGCAGAAAAAGATGCTTGTTGGAGAATCTGAACTTTTTATTCAATCCAGTTCAGAACCTGTATGGCAGTGTAAACTTTCGACTATTTGTGTACATTCACAGTCTTTCAAACGGATATCACTAGTTCATGCAGCTGCAACGTTCAACATTCCGACATTGCCATCACTTGTCAGGCAGAATCTGCATGTGATCTGGGACAGTGATGCGGTCAGTATGATCTGGGGCTACGGAAATGAGTTCAACGAACATGTAACCTTACAACCCACAATCAGTGTGCTTTCAATATGGCAGAATTTTATAACTCTCGGCAGATGAACCGGATCCTGCTTGACTGCAGCGTTGAAGGTATGCCGGATGGTGAGATGCACAGACAGCCACTGCAGGTCATAGAGGTGCACATTGGAGAAAATACGGATGATGGCCTCTGCGGGCACAACCCCACATTTGCCATTCTATACTTCACCTGTATACCACCAACCATGACCTTGCTGGTAAGTGGAAAGATTGCGATGACTGGCGGCTGGCTGTTGCAGCAGCCGACTCATTTCCATTCATCCCTTCAAGCCTGGGTTGATGGACCATCGCTGCTGGAGTTGGCCGTTGTTGTCAGTACACATTTCACGCATGGTACAGAGCACCCTCAAGATGAGAATGGGTTTGTCAGAGTGGTAAAGGATTCAATACAACATGTTCTTGCCATGGAGAAAATTGAAGGGCCATGCCACTTGGTCCAGGTGGTCCAGACAGCAATCAGGAACGGTTCGGTATGGATTGTAAATAATCAAGTGGATTTGGATACATACTGAGATGTATATTAAGACAAAAAACATACGGACAAAATGTTTGGAGCCACCGGTCCCATTGATCCAATCAAATGAGAGAAGTTATATGCAGGGGTGCACTTGGACTCCAGCTGGTCTACATAGAAAATATATTCGTGTAATGGGATCTAGAGATGTCTATTTTTACAAATCTCTTGTAACGATGCTTCAAGTAGCAGCAATGAATCCACAGCATAATCTATGCATAACGTCATATAGGATACCAATTGCCAGTGAGGGCTGAAGAGCATCAGAGAGGCACGCAGAGCAGAGTACGCCAAGGTGCAAGTTCGTGGACCTCCCTGGAAGTGGAAGAAATGCTGTGAGATGCTCCTGTGCAATTGTGGACAGTTCACAGAGGCACTGGGAGTTGCCAGGAGTGCGTCAGAGGAGAGTAAAATGATATCGGATGGTTTGGGAGTCTCCCGAGCCCCAAAGAGGATCCCAGAAGGTGGGTGCCAGGCCAGGGAGGAATTTGCATTTTGCTGATGCGTCTTTGACTGTCGCTTGCCTTTCAGCTGTAGATCCAATGGTGGTTGATTTGTTTCGGCTTTGTCCAGCCTTTAATTGCATTCATCATATATTGACATGCATTTGTGCATACTTATTTGAGTTGTGCTATCTTACTTGTTTGTGTAGCATAAGGTAATACTTATATGGTAATAAAGTATGCTTGTGTTCCAGGGGTCTTAAGGCATCGATTCTTTGGTTGACATGGTTTTGACTTCCGAATTCGTAGACCCACTAAATTCACAGATTTTCAAGTTCCATTCATAGTGTCATGTTTGTGGACCTGATTCCCAAACTCTTCAGTATTGTTGCTTCACAGGGTGCTGATATCAGTAGACATTATTGCCCACTGTGAAGTGAACTTCGGCCAATATTTGTTTTCGACAGGTATATTTCTCTTGATGAAATCTAAGAGCCGCTTCAACTGAGATCGGTGGGGAAAGATGATTGAACAGCTCTCAAAACATAGTTTTAGTTGATATATCCATTTTATAAGCATCCTGGATAACGTCACAGTTACCATAAAATCTGGTCTTTTTGCGCTCTCCACGCAGAGGTCCATTACAGTAGCCTTCTTTCATCCATTATGGAGTCAAGCCAATTCACATTCCGCGCAGCATGACATCCCCATTATGCTTGTCTCTGGCCTTCCAGTCGCGAGTACTGGGTGCAGTTGATTCCTCTGTCTTGGTCGGTTGCAGACAATTGTTCATGTGATCCATTCGGTGATGCTGTGGTGGAGACCAGCATTGTAGCTGATTTTTCGAACCCCTGGGTGCATTTGGTCTTTATCTAATTGACTGCCTTGTGCCCTTGACGTCTGCAGCATACCAGGTACACTTTGTGGTAATAATGTGTCATTCCAGCACTTCTGCTGTGGATGTTGTTTGCAGTAGCAGTGCATTATTATTTTCCAAAACGGTCATCCCCCTCTGTTTGTGGTCGGTGCTCCATCAATGACAACTCAATCCAGTGCATAGAGATGATTTTTGTTGATTCGAACTGTTTCGACTTCCAGTGTGGGAAGATAGTACCAATTGCAAGTTACGTAACATCATTTCAAAAGTAAATATTGTTTACAGAAAAGGGAAGAGTGGAAACATAACCTTGTATATCCGTATCGGGGTGAAGACTCATATTATCCTTCTCTGAGTGTGTGCAATTGCACTCTGCACTCAGTATATGCATTTTGCGGCTTTTCCATGGCTTAATACATACCATCCACCCTTCAACCGTTTCTGATCGATTTATAATTACGCACATTTTGAGAGTTCAGTAGTAAACTCGGTGTCTCCAATCATCGTTCTTCTTTGCCAAAATATCTGTAGATACAGGCATTGTGGGGCAGTCATAATATGGAGCCTGAAGTCGATTGCCTCATTGATTCTCGCACTGCTGATTGCTATTGTTGTTTGATACAAGTCATTGTAATTCTCATTGTGTGTTATATGAAGTAAGAGTTGTGAAGGAGGGTAGCAGTACAAATGAAACCATGTAGAGCCATATAGGCAAGAAAACTCTTGTTATCTTTCTCAGTAGTGTGTACAATTACCTATTGCACTGATAAAATCCGAATTTCATGGCTTGGCTATAACTCTGTAAGTCATACAGCTTTGCTCATTTGCATAAGTGGTGGTTGTGTCAAGTTCGCCATCCACATAGCAGTCGTAGCACCACATATAGATCCACTTGTGGGTACGTGTGGTTTCACATGTGCGATTCAATGTTCTCCAGGACGTCTATCAGGGCTCATATCAATCAGTAAGGCACTATACCTGGTCCACAAGTGTTAGCTATAAATGATACTGCAAAGGTTGGAGCGCAACAAGTTACAGAAACCAGGAGCCCTTGTCATAACAAGTTATCCTCAATGGAAACCCGCACCGTCTGGGACTGCCTTCTTGACTTCGTGAATCGGTAGCCATCATTCACGCACCTTGCATGTATCATGCATCTGCCGGAACAACTGCTGCTGCTGCTGCTCATTGTCATCCAGCTCCAGGGGCTTCTCACACCATTCTTCAGTGATTTCTTCCACGGAACTCCCTGCAATCCAGTGCACTGTCATTATATGCAGTAACTCCAAGAACTTCAATATCCAGAGGAACCGCTTCTTGCCCCTGGGCGACTTTTCTGCCCGTGACATCTTTTGCCACTGCGTATAATCTTCATCTCCTGGAGCACTCGAATTGGTGTCTGTAGAAATATTAATTGTATAGCCCGGGAAGAAACCTCAGATCTCCTGGCACCTCCGGTACTCATAATCCACCTGTGAGAACTTCTCACTTCTGCTAGAACATGCTCAATTGCTGCAGATAGAAATTCAACATCAGTTCGTGAACCACTGGTAAGCGATTGGCTCATGTACGTTGTTTGTCTACAGGAGCTTCTCTCACCGCATATATCGTGATACCTTCAAGTGTTGATGCGGATTGAATCATTTGTATGAACTCTTATGCTTCTGACTGTGTATGATGGTGATCAAATCATCATGTAGTTCTGGATTGCCAGTATGTAGATAAATGTTCATCATAGTTTAAAGTTGAGTATCACCCTTGAACCCTCACTGAGGTTTTTGTATAAGCGTAATCACGAACGCAATTGCCGTTGGCAGTGTCGATCCAGTGTTCAGTAATCTCAGGGTTCAATCATCCATAGAAAATGTGAATCTCCTACCATTACGCCATCTTTGCACTGTCAGCCTTTAATGTGGGCCAAAGTGGAGGTCAAATCATTGTATGTAGTCATGCTCCGCCAGTGCACTTGGCCTGTGTATAGCGCACAATAGAAGTAGGTCTTGGTTGTTGACTTCGCGTTTGGATTGTCTATGATTTGACAAGTTTGGAGTTCACTATCGTAGAACCAATTGATCAACTCGATTCAGTCGAATCAGGCCTGCTAGCACTATCTGCAGCCTAATATTTTACATTCGGTGACATTTGACTTGTTCCAGTATTCAATCGTTTGAGAAGGAGATTATCAAATCAATGTCGAAGACATTTCGGGGCGGTAACCATCCTCCTGGTGAATTGCCTTTCGAGGTAAATTCAGCTCTGGAATTGTTTCTACATCGATCAATAAACTGAATGGGATAACTATACTCAACATCTCTTGAAAAGCAAAGTTCAGCAATACGTCTGGGAGCCACAACTCCCCCTCTGATTGCATACCCAAAGTCAATATCTAACTTTTTGCGCTCTTGACCTTTGGTTTCCATCATTCGTTCAATATTGGCATCAAGGTTCTCCAGCTGGCCCTTGACGGTTGACCATAGACTTGGGTGGTATCATGATCTTTTGATATTCCTTGGTTCTCGGCGTGTGTTTGTCATGGATTTCCATTGCAAGGGGAAGTTGTATTGGTATCAATTCTCAATGACCCAGTGATCCACCATGCATAAAACTAATGTCTGGTGGAGCGGTAATTACGATATTCTGATTGAATGTGCCATCATTGTCCGTATATGCATTTTCCGTACATGTATCCTTCTTCCTCTGTAGATGCACTTCCATGCACATGGAATACTGACTCTGTGTGGCGGGATTTCCTTGCTTCCGCTACTCTTGGTGGACAGTAATTGTCGATTGAGCTTGATCAAATGCGTTTATCATTGGTGACGATGAATGGTTATGTTCTTGACACGGCTCTACAGCCAGCCCAAGTGGTCTGATCAATCAATCCATCGTTTGTATAGGATTTCTCACGTTAAACGATCTCATGAAAGATATCTCAGAGTCAAGGACATTGTGGCCGGTAATGTGTTTCAAGAAATGATTAACATTCTTTGAGTATCCTGAAAATTGCAGTTGAAATTGTGATCTTAGGCATGGAGATTGGTAACGATTTCCGCCTTGATTCAGATGTGAACATCTGTACAACTGCTGAGTTGCGGTGATCAATTGCCTCAGCCGGTAGCCCACCATCAGTCCCTGCAAATTGTTCTCTCCCACACAAGGTCAGGGACATAGAATTGACTTCAGGATGCCTTCTCCAAAGACATTGAGGGTATAGTTGAATGTTTTTCGAAGTCTTTGAATGTTGTTTTATGTGTAGTGACGTGTTGGGAAAAAGGAGATTTTTATGTACTCTGCATACAAAATGTATCCGATTTCGGAAGAGTGATCATAGTGTCAGGATGGATAGGAGCCAGTATGGCTCTGTACTCCGGAGTAAGAGTAGATATAGTTGCACACAAGAATAAATGCTCAAGGCATGACATTGTAATATAGGAATATCGCTGGAGTGCAATTGCACTCCTGCAAAGTGTCTATAGACTGGACGGTCACCCGGCCTCAACCCTCGCTTTGCCTTTACCTCCGCCATTACATAAGTGGAATCCAGGAAAGAAGAACATTACAAAAGATTCGGACACCAAGAAACCTCAAACTGGAAAGAAGGGTCCTAAGCCAGTCAACACGGACAAAGGCAAAGCTCACAAAGTCATCCTGCAATCTTGCTGGAATTACAAGCCAAGCAAGTGCTGCGGATGTTCACAGCATCGATGGCTATTCAATAACAATGCAATCGAACTCTCCTCCAGTAAGAAGAAGAAGATGGATCAGATGCCTAAGGTGGAAATGCCAGAAGAAACCACCACTTCCTCAAAGATCAAGCCCAGGAGTCTGGCTGACCAAATTACGAAACTGGCAGCAGCCTCAAGCTCTCGAGTGCATTTCAAGGTTGATGGTGACAGTATGGAGATTGACAAATGAAACGAGTTTAATTTGTCTTTTATTTGGAATTGCCGTCATTTCTATTGATTTTTTGTGGTATAGACACCTCCGGATTACATGGGTACAGATATTGATATGTCTGTTGGGTTCCCATTTGAGTCTTACCAATGCGGTTATTGTTATTATAGCTTTTCAACATTCAATATTCTTTCTTATCTGTTGTTTAAAAATGAGCGCCTCAGGAGAAGTTCAATATTTGAATGGTGGTGTCACAGTTGTACTGAGTGACGATTGGTGGTGGAGTGACAATCGGTGGGTAATATAAAAGGTTCAGTACAACGAGAATGAAATCATGTTTCGAATGGAGGCTAATGCATGACGAGAATGAAGTCAAGTTTTGAGTAGAGGCTAATGCACAACGAGAATGAAATCAAGTTTCCAATTAGGGAAATGACGGAATCGTGCAAAAGCGGTGTACAAAGAAAGCAACAGTTCGAATGTATTATGAACAAGTGAATTACTGTATATAAGCCCAGCGTTCGGCGGAGGATAAGTTCTTTTATTCACTCGTTTTCACATCTATAAAACAATCAATTAGCTTCAGGTTGCACTTCATTCGCATTGGGTGATTCTGCATTGAGTCTCTTGCATACAGTCTTCATTTGTTTAGCTACAGGCTATTTTTGACTCTTGAAGCCTTCCGGCTCTTGGATTTTATAACCCTGAGAACCCCGAGCCCTGAATCCTTGATATTCAGCCCTCAATCTGTGACAGATGCTGGTCATATAGCATCCAAGCATGTCAAACAAATTGAACTGGAGTGCATTCTCTTCCACCTACAACCACAATCCATTGTAGCTGGTACTGGGTCAAAAGGCTGTCCACCATGGTTGTTATCCGAAAAGATCACAAATCCAATACTGGACCCAGTACACTTCTGCTTGTACCTAAGAAATCCAAACAATTGACACCTCAATGTAAAATGGATTCAAGACCCACAATACACATGTTTGCAAGCTTTCAGGATTAAAAGAACATCCTGAAATGGTTCTCTTGGATATAGGGTGTGAACACCTAGGATGTTGAAGCAGTGGGCCGATTCACATGGTGTTCCATTAGTGACTCGAACTGAACCAAAAATAGTCAAAACCTTTCATGGTGAAAGAGTAGAAGGAGTAGGTTGGCAGTATACCTTCGCCGTTACTCTGTGGTACGAATCTCATTTTATAAAAGAGAACTTTGAAATTTGTTCGCTAGAGAATTCATTTGATATCATGTTATCTTACTGGTTGATTGTCAAGCATAGAGCACGCAGCGGAGTCATCGAAATGAATCATAAGATCCCATTCACGTCGAAACATTGCCACCAATGCTGCACAATGGCTGTGGTATCTTTGTTTGCAATCGAATATGACAATTCTATTTTAATGATTGGTACTCATCCTCAATGGATTGGGGTAATTGGTTTTTTGCATTTCAATGTGGCACATGAGACAGAGATCAATTGGGTAAAGCAAATTCCAGGTCAATACAGAGAGTTCGAAACATTCAATATGAGATACACTGCCAATGCTCCCACGCCTCATCGATCCTACAATCATCCTATTGACTTGAAAGAGGCAAAACAACCTCTGTGGGGTCCAAAATACACGTTCTCAGTGATGGAGCTTTTGGTTGTTAAAGATTATCATAAAAACATCTATGATTCTGGAAAGATCTGTCCTAGCAAGTGACGTATGCATCCACCCATACACTTTGTCCCAAAGCCCAATGGAAGAGGCTTACAATTGTGTGTGGATTACAGAAGTCTAAATTGTGTGATGATTATAAACCGATATCCATTGCCCCTTATAAACGATCTTAGAGTCAGGATTGCTGAATTGAGGATTTTCAACAAAATTGATTAGAAGGCAGGGTACAACCTCATTTGAATAGAAGCCAGTGATGAATGGAAAACAGAGCTTTGTACGAGATATGGACATTAGGAATACCTACTTATGCCCTGGATAGTGGCAAACGAGTGAGCTATATACCAAGATTGGATGAACGAGATCCTGTGAGATCCAATCTCTCATGAAGTTGTCTTCTATATCAATGATATTCTCATCTACATGGGAAAACAAGAAGAGCATGTGCAATCGACTCGAGAATTCTTTCATCAATTACAGTAATAAAACTTGGTCATTGCACACATTAGGTTGAAATGGGACCAGATGCAGGTTCAGTTCCTTGGGTACCTCATATTTGGAGAAGGTGTCAGTGTATTCGAGGACAAAATTGACACTATTCTGACATTGCACATTCCGCAATCTGTCAACGATGTCCACTTTGGCCTTTGATTTGGCAACTTCTATCGAAACTTCATTAAAGGATATTCAATGATATGCCACCGCTGAACGGAGCTAACCAAGAAAACTAAATGACAGTATGAATTGAAAGGAAAAGCATGAGATCAAACAGCTTTCGATATGCTGAAGACATACTGTACTGAGGCTGCCATATTGCAATATTTCCGGCCTGTTTCGTCCGTTGTGATTGAGACTGACCCAAGTGATTTCGCAATCGGTGCAGTACTCTCCCAAGTCATTGAAGGACAATTGCACCCTACGGCTTATCACTCTCGAAAGATGAATAAAGACGGTATCAAATACAAAATCCATGACAAAGGTATGCTCACAATAGTATCGATATACAAAGAATGGAAATGTTATCTCGCAGGTGCAACTCACCCAAGAAGTGTCATGAACAATCACAACAATGTGGAATACTATATGTCTACGAAGATCCAGAATCAGAGACTAGCCCGCTTGGCTCATGAGCTGACAGGACATGATTTTACAAAATTTTTCCAACCTGGCAGTGCAAATAGGACACCAGATGCATTATTTTGGCTTTCGGAGTACTGCCCTGTACATAGGGGAGGTACTGCCAAAGACAACAAAAACCTGCCAATCCACTGCGTTCTGAGACCTGATCAGTTGGTGACTTCTCAAGGGGACACTGTGCAAGTGACGAAGTTACAAGGCGAACAAATGGCCATATCTTTTGCACAATTCTGAGCAATTCCAGTAGATAAGTTCAATTCGTGGCTGTTAGAAGCGGTGGTCAGCATAGCTAATAACGATACCGCATGGCAAGAAGTATCCATCATAGGTATAGAAGAATACCCAATCCCAGATATCTCGTTCGAAGATGAAGCCCTGTATTTTAATGGCAGACTGTAGCATCCGGAGGATCTGCAGTTGAAGAAACAGATATTGTAAGCGGAGTAAGATTCAATGATGGCTGAACACATGGAGCAGGATGAAATAATTGAGCTGGTTGGATAAAATTTCTTTTGGCCATAAAGGTAGAAATTGGGCAAACATTATGTCTGCTCATGCCCTGAGTGCCAGAGGAACACAGCATGGCTACATATTTCTATAACCCCTCGAAATGGCATACCACCCATGGGATTCGATTCCATTGACATTATCAGGGAATAACCGGCATCAGATGGATGCTCATTTGTAGGCAAAATAGTCGACTCATCGACGAAAATTGCTCACTTCATTCCATGGAATGATGGTCAGGAGAAGGCTATAGACCTGGTCAAAATTTTCTTGAAACAAGTATAGAGATTCAATGGTCTACCATCGAACATAGTGTCAGATTGGGACTCTGGGTTCACCTCCTTGTTTGGACTTCGTTGGTAGAAGCTCTTGACCTTATGTTGAATATGTCTTTATCACTCCACTCTCAAAATGATGGTCAAACTGAAAGAGTGAACCAAACACTGAAATGCTATCTGCGGAATTATTTCAATCATGAGCAGGACAATTTGTCTGAGATGTTACCAAAGTCAGAATATGCTTATGATAACTCACACATGACTGCTACGAAAATGTCACCAGTCATTGCAAACTGTTGGTTTTATCTTCAAGCCGATTGGCCCATTGACACTGCAGCAATGACTCTGGCAGCTAGGAACTACGTTCACTGGATAAGCAGCAGACATGCACTCTGCCTTATGTGCTTAGAGCAAGTATGGCAGACAATGAAGAGATACCATGTTAGATGTGCTAAAGAACCTCTAATGTATTTGGTTGGTAATTTAGTTATGCTAAATGGGAAGAACCTCAAAGATCGAAGACAATCTGGAAATCTGGATGCAAAGCTTCATTGCCCGTTCAAGGTATCGAATGTGCTCTTACCCACCACTATGCCACTTGAGTCCCTGAATCGATGGTGTATTTACAACAGATCAATGTATCATTCACCAAAACTTATCGATTCACCATCGACCCTTCTAAACCTCCACCCAATTTTGCTTCAGCCAGCAAGCGGAATGAACTTGGTTATGATCTCAATGGCTACAAGTATAAAACAGGCTATGATGTTCCAGAGATCATGTGCAGCCAGTACAGCCAGGAATCGAATGGGCTATATCCCAGGTCAAGTGGAAGGGGTATCCAGACGCAGCAGATTGCACTCAGTAATCATATGTGAATTTTGATGACAAGAAACTGTTAATGGAGTATCACAGATGGAATCCTGGGGCTGCGAAGGATATCAGGATCAATAGACAATGGTTGAGCTAGTACCTTTTCCGCACACAGGGTTTTCAATGGCTAGCAAGACACCAGACAAAGGATTTGGTTCGTAAGGACACATGGGGCCACAATTTTTCCAGATCAAGAGAAAAATAGATTTGGTTTTGGGTACAAGAGTTCATATTTTCCAAATCAAGAGAATAATTAATTTAGTTTTTAAGGGCATATGGGGTAAAGATTTTTCCAAATCAAAGAATGAAAAAGAAAGCAAAGTATCTTAGCTGGATGCACCTGATTGATTGATTCTGCTTGCTGCCATATATGTCATCTGGACATAAGCAAACTGATGGGTTGACTGTGCTTGCATGTCTCAGCTGACAATCAGCAAGTTGTCAAAGCAAAATAGTCTGTCCAAATCCACTATGTCAAGGATGGCAAATGATCCACTTCGGCCAGCTGGTTGATATCTCGCCAAAGGCAACGAGGAGCAGATTAGTATGGTCGTTTAGAGACAATCACATTCAGAGAGGGGGTGGTGTTACACCTAGCAAGTGTGCAGCAGGGTCATGTATGATCATCCTCAGTATCTCTTAATAGATATCATCACATATTACACCTCTCGGATGCCAGAGCCAATAATTTTGGAAGACTAGCAAATGAACACCCACACTATCGATAAGCAACAGTGGCTAGTTAATAGCCATGGCTGCTTCTGCTCCAAATTGCCGATGATAATTTGACAGTCAGCAAATACTTGACTGGCACTAGCCAAGCAGCCAACGACAATTGGAGGCCTAAGAATAAGTATGGAACCTGAACACCAAAGCTCCTCTCCATCGAAAGACGCCAATTCATCTGGAACTCATCCGATCAATAAAATATCACTGGTCCAGAGGCAGAAGCCTGGGTGATTGTTGTCAAGAAGGATACTGATGGTTTGATGATTATCCAATGATAATAAGGACAATAGAGGATTGGGAGATAGTGTCCGCAGTAGTTGTGAAGTAACAGGCATTGGTTCGAAGCAGGTCCGCAGGAGGTTAAAGTGCTGGAGCTCCAGGGAAAAGTGAAGGTAGAAGCATGTGTTAGAAGCAAAGATGGAGTTATAATGACCTTGAATTTTTCAAAGGTAGCAAGGCATCATCAATCTTCTCAGCAAGGAGAACCAGCCATACCAATATACGTATTGAAAAGCTATTCTTTTGGTTCACATTCTTTTAGTGATTTTCACATCCTGAGCAAAGCTCTAATCCTCTCTTATGATCACTCCCGAATTAAGTACATATACTCATTGACTGGGTAAACCTGGAGTGATACTCTCGGTGGTATAGTGTACATGAAGCCAGCCGCGACTTTGTCCATCCGCAAATTGTCGATTGGTGAGTGACTTCAGTCATACCTGAGAAAGCTTTCTGCTGAGCATCAGTGGACCTTCCCTTGGCAACGGTGGTTTGAAGGTTGGTGATTGCTGACCACAAAGCCTCGGGACCATGTTCTGCTGCTGCTCACTGATTCTCAGGTGGATCTGGAATTGTTGACAGCAACCAAGTTGTGTTTCCGCAGTCCTTCAGTGAGTGGAAGGCAGGCATCGCCAACCGTTGCACTTTGAAACCAATTTGTGCTTCAAATGCAATGGATCAACCCTTAGACTTCGGACCTTTGAAGTGGCGCTGCTCGTCAAAGATTCCCATGACCACTGGCAGTTTGTTAACTGGCACAGTGTGTGATTCTCATATCTTTGCAGCTGGATGGTCAATGTATTATAGGTGATCACATGGATGTCCAATGGTCCCGTGTAATGTTCAACAGAGAAGTTGCAGTGGGAGACAGTCAGTATGCCAGTATCTTTTGCACAGAGATCACATACCAAAAATGGAGTTCATTTGGCAATAGTATTCATTGCACCAATGAATGTTGCTCGGCCATTGTGGAGCACCTCACAATTTGCCACATTCTATGGTGGGACGCCAGTTGTCTGGTTGTCATCAAACAACTTGATAAGATGACAAGGCACAGAGTTAGGGTGAGTCCAAGGGTACCAATACTTCTGGACAGCGCTGATGATTGAGATGCCTGCTGCCACTGCCTGACACCATCTGCCCAGAGCGAGATTAAAGAGCACTGGTAGTTGTATCTCATGGTGATTTGTCACATCCTCCATAATTGACTTGGTATAATGAGCTGCAGTCATGATTGTAATCATCTTCCCATAGCCCATTGCATCAGCCAAAAGTACCCCAGGACTGTCCACATTGAAGATCCATCTCTGCACGATGAACCACATTGTCCAGATCCGATGTGAAAGAAATCTTACTTCTGGAAATTGCTTCATGGTGTACTTTGGCCCTCATATGGCATGCACATGTGAATCACAGCGTGGCACAGCACTGAGTAATGAAACTGCATCTTCCAGGCACATGTGCTCCAAGATAGTGTTGATAATGGCCATGAAAGCATCATTTGAAACTTGCCCAGACTCATCACCTTGGGGCTCAATCAGTTCTTTTGCCCAATGTAAATCACTGCCCAGAACATCAGTGCTCCTAATTTCCTTCACCAGGGTGGCACAAGCACTTGGAGTCAGTGGCACAGGGATATTGGGGTAGTCATCAAGCTGGGCTGGAACCCTCCTCCTGCTGAGTGTATTTGGTGGTGCTCTGTGGGTTCTGAGAGACTTCCTTTTGGGTGTTTGTGGGGGTGCTCCCTACAAGCAATTCCAGTTAGCCCTGAACTTCATTCATCACTTCAGGCACTCCTCACTTACTCCCACTCAATCATTGCGTTGCTTGGGATTTTCCACTAACAGAACATTCTCAACCCGGTCTGCCCAATCTCCATTCCACTGGTTCACCTTCAGGATCATAGTTGCTCCATCAGATGCAACTGTACGGAAGTTCTGGATCTCTCCATTCCATGTTTCCTGGTGCCAATCACTGCTACAAAACTCCACCCCAACCATAACTGCACTATCTGAGCAGCATCCACACTCAACTGGCAGCAATCTACGGTTTACAGAGTGAATGGGCACCTTGGCTTTGCCTTAGTGATTTACCTCAGAAGTTGGGACTATTATTCAATTCCTTGAAAAGACTTGAATGGAGACCCAGAAGTGGCATCTCTGCATACCTGCACCACAAATGACATGTGTTGGCTATCAGCCACCTCATCATGTGGCCATTTGAAATGGCATTCATCACTGATACCCTCCCCCATGCACTTTCCATGACCTCCCTGCCCATTTATTTTGTTACCTTGTTCCGTTCTGGTGGATGTCGTACTCAGGCAGTTGCAGAGATTTTGGTTGAAATGCTGAATCCAGTCATACCTGAATCTTTGAGAATCATTCAAACAGTCAAGGGGTAGGAACTCCTGATGACATAGGATGATATTTGAGATAGCTGCATTCCAAAGTTCGAACCTGGTGCGCCCCTCAATCCGCTTCATCTTCAAGTGGAGTGGTCGCATCACACATTGAGGACGGAGAGAAATCATCCATCCGTGATGGATGTGATTCTCGAACATGTAGATGTCACTTCCCCCAGGCATGTTGCTTTCCTTGGACCCCTGTTCTACTGGGCCCATCTGAACCATGAGTTGTCCAGTGGTAACTTTAGCCCCAGTGACAGTGGGTGGCTTGTTTCCATCTCCAGTTCTATTGGGTGGAACAATGTCGGCTGGGGTTGTCTGACCGTGGTATTCACTGAGAGTGATCAGCCGCGGGTGTTGACCAAAGAGGAGGTCAGATGTTGGCATCCATAGCGACAGTTTCGGTAGCCTTTTGGTCCATCTTCATTGTGCAGGTGACATACTCCCTTCAGTCTCGCTGGTCTCTTCAGATGTGGCAGTTTCTGGTTGAGGCATGGGTGCTTCTTGTGCTCCCAGCTGTGCTGGGAATGGTTGAGGGAAGTTGGGCTGTATCAGAGGTGGGGGAGGGTTTGTGAACTATGAGCCTGGAGCAACTGGTGGTCTTGGTAGAGGGGGAGGATGATGTATGGTGTACCAGCACCTGTTACCTCCAGGTGAAATGGGAGGGGGCTGTGGGGTGAATCAGGATCCTTCGCTGCAGGTGGATCTGGCTGCAGAGTGGCAGGCAGCGGTGTGCGCCAGTCTTCATCATGCAGCAGAGACATGGGTAGGTTTGGGTTCGCTGAAGGTGGTGGCAGTTGTGGTGGTGGCAGTTGTGGTGGTGGCAGTGGTGGTAGTGGTGGAAGTGGTGGCGATGGTGGAGTTGGTCGGGGTAAAACCCATATGTATTGAACCTAGGTTTGTTGGTACTTATGCCACATGTGCTGTCCATCAGAGCTGATCTCGGTGGTGTAGTATACAGAGAATAGATATTCAGTTGTTGCATTGCATAGTGGAGTTCCTCAGTCGGCGGCCGGGGTGGTTGATAATTCAGTTTGGGATGCCAGGGCAACCCGTCTGACCTCTGAGATACATCACTGTTGAGCAGGTAGTTTGGTTTGGGTCATTGTGGCGGTGTGCCACTATGATATTGATAAAGGTATCCTCGATAGATAGGAGAGTGGTTGTTGGAGGGGTAGTTCTGCAACATGATATATAGATGTAGTATTGAAGAGGAGGTTAGAGTGTTTGAAGCTTATTGCTAAAATCTCCCTTGTTTGTCTAGTACTCACTGAGAATCAAATAGTGGGATGGGCTTAATTCGCTGGAGGCAAGGTGTGTTTATATAGACTCGCAATTTTTTTGAAAACACTCAATGTGCACCAACCTCGCCTGCACTGCTCTTACCATACCACCATGTTTGACAAAGTTCTGATACCTGTATTTGTCAGGGATTGGCTGCTATGAGGGTTCAAGTTGATCACTAGATGAAACGTAGTGTGTCACCCCTGCCACTTGGTTTGCAGTTTCTCAAAGCCCCCCCAATATATGCTATGATTCTGAAGCTACAACAAACAAAACATATGAACACCTGCAATTATCCTGGTTGTTGATGTTAGAAAATCGAAATCAGCCAACTGACTTTCATGAGAGGTCCTTGCTTATGCAGGTGTCCAGCTCTCGTATAACAAAGTAGGCAACCTGCATGATACCCCTGCCGGTCATTGCAGATTCTGGCAATATACATACAATTTACCACACATCTGAACATACAATACTATCTACTGATGGGAAACTTCAATTATCCAATGTCAATCTGGATCAGGTGCCTTGCAATGGAAAGGAAGTTGCATAATTGGATGCAATTCACACTCTGCTGCAATCTTTCAGTGCATCCGAACCACTTCCTGGACTATTGGATAGGGTGCTTGTAACGAAAATCGCCGGCCCAGCAGGGGTTTTGGACAGGAACTGAATCAATATGTGGGTACAAACAATTTGTCGGGTGAAGTGACATATAGTTGTTTGTCTGTTTCAAAATTGGTTCTATCAAGCCCAAATGTCATATGGCATGGAGCCTCATCTTGCAAGAGGGGTGTGCAACTTTAATCTTCAGTAGCTTTTTTTACTTCTGCATCGGTGCTCCTCACCATTCACTATACACATGTTGCACTTCATATACCATTTACTATACACTTGTTACACTTGATCCCTCATATACCATAAACCCATCGCACAATCTACCAGTCACCATATACCTGTCACACCTCATGTACCATTCACCATACAATTGTTACTTCCTGAGTACTACTACATATGCACTCGTCGCTCTACATCAGCTGGCAAAACTGTACAACTGTTACCAGTATGAGTTGTTGGGCAAACCAGATCTTACAATTGTGATGCAGACAATGTTGAAGGCATATCTGCAACTCTATTGGTCTTGCTCAACATTATCGACACAATTGCCCCCAGGGGTTTGAAAACATGGGACAGGTAATGAAACGACTTGGAACAGAAGCAAATTGGAGATCTTGTTAGTAGCAAGCTGAGCAAAGCAAGAAGTAAACACATGCAGGAAAACCTGACAGTGTCCAAGGGTTCATACCAGCAGCACACACCTCCGAGAGCACTCCCATACTCGAGCAACCTGACATTCATGTGATCACATTGTCAACTGTGGGGCAACTCACTCATGCAGATGTGTATAGAGAGGCTGCAGGTGGCAAAGTGGTGGGTGAGGCTACAAGCTTTGACGATAAACACCACAAACCGAATTGGAACCAATGGCACCGATTTGCAAATGCATTTGAATATCAACAAGCCCATGCTCTGGGTATAAAAAATTAATCTTGGGTGAACAACTATCTGTATCATGGTCTGGACGATTTCCGAACAACTTCATTCCAGTCAGCACTTGAGCTCTGCAAGCAGCTGAGGTGCCTCGACTTTGGACTGGGAGCTGAGAGTTGGCTTCAGGTACATGGGAAATTGGGCAACATACTGCAGGGACATTTTGAATAGCATCCAGAATCTTTTGGGGCATTTACCATTTATGCAGCACCTGAATTTCGCTCTAATGCAGCTGTATGATTCGGCTGTTTATAAAATCCATAGTGAAATGAACTCAGGAGAGTAGTGGTGCGTAACTCAGGAGCAATTATCCAATGGTACGACAATCGTGCCAGTAATCTTTGGCTCACCGAACCCCCCTCTCATGCATCTTTCTTGTCACAAGAGCACCTGGCGGCTATATAATGGTATTTGGTACATTCAGAAGGATGTTCGTTATGCAGCATCAAGGCAGACCTGGATTCTGGTGAAATGTATTCTAGTTCCACTGATATGCACATCTGATATAGACTCGTCATGGTACCATATGATCGATACCATCCTGAATCCACAGGGGGAGATAGATATCAGTGACACTGGTTATGAGTGGGACTGTGCCGACAGTTGAAATGTACCTGCTATGTGTTTCTAGCAGCATGGATTGACAACTACCCAAGGATCGCAATAATTACGAACAGAGTTGAAGGAGCATCTTCTGTGTGTGAAGTACCAAGCGGACATGAGATGGACAATGGCAAAGGATTTTGCAACTGGAATCCTTGATATATGTCACGTTGGCAGGAGTGCCTGAAAGAGAACGACATGATGCATTCACAGTGGGGCATCTGCAACCAACTTCAAATCTGTTTTGGGATTATCCTCTGTACAACATCAATAGCCCATGGCAACCAGATACATGTCACCAACTCAATTTGGGGATTGTGCAAGATTTCTTCAACTGGATTTTTGAGTACCTCTCCAATGAGGCATGAAAGTTGAAATGAATCCCCAGTCCACCTCAGTTCCACACTAACTGATCATGTTGTATTTCTGTAAACCCTTTGATGCTCTCAAGAATGGATCCTGGTATGGCAACACAAACCAGGATATGTTCAGGAGTCCATGTGCAGTATGTGCTGCCCTTCTTTCAAGCGACGTTGCAGGGAGAATGATCTCAGACAATGGATTTGATACGAAGCTTATGAACATGATTTCAGCACTGATTGAATATTAGATTCCAAGCAGCCACGGAACACACTCAGACATTTTGTGGATATACCTCAATGAAGCATTCGAAAGCTTTTACTAGTGCAAACAAATCTTCACTCCTCAATATGCTACTGAGATTTGGACAACGCGTTTAGGAAACAACTTCCAACTATAGGCAGCAAAACATCATATGGTGGCAATGGACGAGATCGAGAGAGATCTTCATAGAGAGATTCATTGTATCACAACTGAGCCGCACAAAACTTTTAAAACACAGTGTCAAGATCAACAACTGTGTGCCACTACCTGGAATGCAGACAAGCAGGTGACCACAATGGTATTACATAAAGCAGAGCTGTACAGTGCGTCTACAGCACAGCTTGCCTGATTTGTCCAGTGGTTAAAAGAAGCTCAGGACCGCCTTGAACTCAAGCTGCATCTCGAAGCTAACCAGTGACCTACAATCATGTTTAATCAAGAACTCAAACCAGAACGTCATGCCATGATGACTGCCATATTCGGTGAATCAAAGGTCACTGTCACTACACAGCGGGAGTTTGAGTGGTACCTGTCAGAAGCTGCGACAGCAGCATCACATGGGGTAAAGGTGTGCCAACATGTGGTTACCTGGCATCTGGAGATAGAGTGTTATAGGGCAAGGCAGGCAGCTCAAGCTGCTTTTTATCACACCATGATGGAGAAGTAGCTGAAGTATCATCAGTAATGGGACTCAAGGAAAGGCCCAAATTGACGGATGCAGCTGACCCTGCACTTCGATCTGATCGTGATCAAAAAATGCATCTCCTCTGGCATCACTGTGAGTTCATTACCAGGATGGGTACTCCATATAATTTTTCAATAGAGATTTCAGAACTCTTGTACATTTCGAACATCAAGAAAGCGTACCATGCCAGCAATAGAGTTCACTTTATGTGACAGCTTCACCAGCACAGTGAGCAGTACACCGTGATGGACTACATGGGCAGGACTCTTTGGTTGCCGGCTTTGTACGGATGGTATGTCCACAAGTGTACAGATGTTTTTAACATTATGCTGGGTTGTGAGAAACGGCAAATAACCATGTACGTCTGGCAGAAAAGGATTCTTGTTGGTGAATTGGAACTTTTGATTCAATCCAGTACACAATCTCTGCGTGAGTTTATACATTCAACTATTTGTGCACGTTCATGGTCTTTGCAGTTCATATCACTAGCTGAAGAAGCCGAAATCTTCAACATCCCAACCCTGCAATCACTTGTGAGGTAGCATCTGCATGAAATTAGGGGCTCTGATATGGTCAGTATAATCTGTGGCTACGGAAATGAGTTCAAGGAAGCCGTAACCTCACAACCATACATAATGTCACTATCCATATGCTGGAATTTCATTTCCCTCCGCAGATGAACCAGATTCTTCTTGACTGCATCATTACAGGTATGCAGGATTGTTAGTTGCACCGGTAGCCAGGGCAGGTGATGTCGGTACGTCTGGGCAAATATACGTATGATGGACTGCACAGGCACCATACCACTTTTCCTGTTCTATACTTCGCCTGTTCACCACTGAACAGGAGCTGGCTGTTAGGTGGGATGATTGTAAGGACTGGTTGCCTGCTGTTGCAGCAGCACGTTCATTTTCTTCCATTCTTTTAAGCCTGGATTGATAGACCATCACCGCTGGAGTCGGCTGTTGTTGTCAGTACTAGTGTTAGCAACAGGTCCGGGTTACCCGGCCGTGGTCCGGTTCGGAACCAGACCCGCAGCCCCGGGTCGGTTCTGGAACCGCCAAGGAACCGAACCGCCCAATCACAAACAGTTAAAAACCGGAACCGCACCGAAACCCGCCGGGTTTTGGCGGGTTTTACCTGCAGCAGAGCCTCATTTTTCATCGGCCCCAATAATCACAGCTTTTCTGCATCAATTAAGTATTTGAGTTCTGATTGGATCGCGACATGTTATATACGTATATTATGCAGTTTTTGACGCTCTTTCACGTCCGGCTCTCCGGTTTGCGATACAATTAGTATTCGTTGAGTCGCTGTGAAATAAAGCCGAAAATACGTCCAAAATCGACTGTTTTTCGCAGCGACTCAACGAATACTAATCGTATCGCAAATCGGTGACGGGGACGTGAAAGAGCGTCAAAAACTGCATAATGTACGTATATAACATGTCGCGATCCAATCAGAACTCAAATACTTAATTGGAGCGACAGTTTTTGAGAAGAAACCCGCCAAAACCCGGTGGGTCCGGGTCGGTTCCGGTTCCGAACCGCCCATGGAACCGAACCGCCCAATCACAAGCGGTTCCGAACCGGAACCGACCCAGACCCGTAATTTGGAACCGTTGCTAACACTAGTCAGTACACATTTTGAGTATCGTTTAGGACACACTCAAATACTGGATGGGTGTGTCAAAGTGGAACCGGAATGAACACATCATGTTTTTGCTGCAGAGACATTTGACGGGCCGTTGTACTTGGTTCTAAAGATCCAGATAGTGACTGGGTATAGTTCAGTACGGATATGTTCATAATCAAGTGTAGGATGTTATTTACTGGGATGAATATTAGAACAAAAAACATAAGGACACAAGGTTTGGAGCCACCTGGGCTATTTTTTCAAACACATGGGAGGAGTCTCACGCAGGGGTGCACTCAAAATTGATCGGGTGTATGTACACAATATAGTCGTATCAGGGGATCTAGAGATGTATATTAATTCAAATCTCTTATGATGATACATGAAGTAACAGCGACCAAATGATAGCATGATCAACAAATGGAGGCACATATGATACCAAATGGCAGTGAGGACTGCAAAGCATCAGGAAGAAACATGGAGCAGAGTATTTAAAGAACAAATTTGTAGCCACTGCAGGGAGTGGTAGCACTACTGTGTGATGCTCCTGTGCAGTTGTGGAAAGTCCACAGGGGCACCGGAAGCTGCCTGGAGCTTAGTGGAGCAGAGTGGAATGAAACAGGAGGGATTGGGAGCCGCCCGAGCCCGAAGCATGATCCCCCAAGGTGTGTGCCCGGCCAGGGAGGAAATAGCATTTTCCTAATATGTCGACATGAGAGATACAACTGTTGGGAATATGTTCCATATCGTATGCTTTTGGATCAAATACATCGCTGACCATTGCCAAACTCAAACTGCCTGATATCAATCTGGAGATCAATATTTGATGGTATCTCAATTGCATCACAAGCAATCCCCCCAGGCCTGATCGGCTGCACATGATGCAAATTGAGATGTTAAAGCATCTCCTGAAATGGCTTCATGAATTTCCCAAACAGCATAAACTGCTTGACCAGGTCAACGATACTTGGTGCTCGGTGCCTACATACTGTATTATTGTGAATCCAAGATGTGCATATTAGGAGGTTTCATGTTGGAAAGGAAGACAAATCAAAATAATGATCTGATGCCTTGTGATTGTTGAAAGCTATGCTTTAGAGCACCCAAGCACCTCTCAACATAGTGTTTTTGATTGTGTAGCTCAGTGCTTACACTCCCATATACAATTCAATATCTATTGTAATTAGTGTTTGCAATGAATCATGGGGATTTGTGAGAATTGTCAAATCGGTTGGATTCGTACAAACTGAATCCTTTCCAAAATATTCTCCCAAACTATATCAAATGTGACCCCAAATTTTGAACAAAAGTATGTAAACAAGTTCTTGTCTGATTAGCTTGATATCTTCATTTCCTGGTAGATAACTTTAAGCTCTGCAAGATGACAATCATTCGAGCCAATCTGGAAAGAACTTGCATATGTGTTTTCGTTCGCAAGGCATCCGTTTTTGAATTGATTTGTGATTAACCTGTGGCAATTGACAATGCTCGGATCAAATTCAAATTGGATCCCAGCTAGGTTTGATCCGTTACGAACCGATTCAATTTCTTGCCATCTCCAATTGCAAGCATGATCATCATGATGATGAAATGCTCAACCATATGGATGATGCTCTACATTCCTTTCATGATTTGAAGAATGTATATTTACAATTCAGGGGTGGCAAATGACTTGCAGCAGAGGCCAAAGGGAGACATACAGAATTGTGTACCAATCAGACTGACAAGTTGAATTGAGTGGACAATGGAAAGAAAATGGCAGTCTTTCAACAGTGCATATATGATACATGAAAATACATTGTTGATGCAGAAATGTATGAATACATTGAAGATGGTTCTAATTTCGACTATTCCAAGAACTATCACATGCAGCACTGCCAAAACCAGATATAATGGCAAAGATCGCTTTAACAGTAGTTATCAGAATTGGAGAAAACTCCAATTGGAACCAAATTAAAGACCAATTTGATGTCTGGAATATTACCAGCAATTACTATGCCTGAATTTTCATCTACTACCTTCGGCATGATGCTTGCAATTGTTAACCAGCTGATTCACAGCCAATAATGGCAGTGATGACAGAAATGATGATGGAAGCAACTCCCTGATATTATCAATTGAAGTTCATATCTCTGCAGCAGCACAAACAAAATTACCAAGTCAAGGTCATTCAAAGTCTCTTCAAAAGAATCAGTGATCTTGTTCTCCAAAATTGTCAATATGAGACCACCTGTTATTTCTTATACTCCAATCAGGTTAACAGCAATTCGGATAATTTTTTATATAGTGCAGCTACAGTTCACCAGGGATTGGAGGTAGAATCACAGCACATGCAGGGTGAGCAAATCATTTGGAACCTCAGATGTACCAGAACTACACTATGGTATGCCTGGCTGCCTGCCACAAATGGGTTTGGATTCCGACTTTGCAACATAAGAGGGGGCATGATCTGCCACTGAAGGTACTGCAGAGGAATACACTGTATTGTATATGTCATCTTTTCAAGCTGCAAGTTGTTCATCGGCACAGCAACAATCTCATTTGGCTAGCATATATTGAAGTGACACAGTCTGCCAGTAGTGGAATGCCGGAAAGCACATTGTAGCTTGTCAGCATAGTGAAATTATCATCTGGATGTACATATATAGTCATAAGTGAAGGAAATATTGGGTGTTCAGCTCACGTGATTCCAGAGGAGCCTATTTCGTCAAAGTTGGAGAACAATGAATGGATAGTCAATAGTTATATAGACCTAGCAACCTGAAACATCATATATTATATGCTGGAGGATCAGTTGAATATGTTAGTGAAAAAGATGTATACACTGTTCAGAAGTGTAAATAGATTTCATACACTTGAAGAAGATTACTTTGGGAAAGGCAGATGGTATAGTGATATATATAGTGTGCAGTATCATTAGTACAATCTACAAAGCAGTATTACCGTTCAGTACCAAGTACCATGGGTGTGCAACGGTCATATGAAGAACACTATACATTGAATATCAGAAGGCACCAAGCAGTGTGATATGTGACTGTGTGAATAGATAGTACTAGGAGTTGTTTTTGCAATGTCTCATATAGTAACATCATGGACTTCGATATCATTCTCCGTACTGATATTCCAGGTACCCCAGGCACAGGACCTTCACCCGGGCATGATGAATGCACCACAGCACAGGGATTTTTTCGAGATATGGAGCTTCTGCTCCTGTCCTCATGATTCAATATAGGTGTAATTCTATAATGCTGCATATTGCGATGAGGTATATATTTCATGCTGCTAAATGATTCATATCTCTCACCTTCAATAGCTCTTTGCTGCTTCTGTATTTTGTCTGGCGGACGTGGGCCTCCAGCAGGCATTCTGAGAGAGTTTGGTGCATCTCTACCAGGCCATCTGTCATGGTCCTGAAAATTCCCCTGCTGGGTTTGATATCTGGATGGATTATTTCTTGGACTCTCGATGTTTCGGTGTTCCATTTGATCAATTCCTGTGAATGATACATGTTCCCTTAGCCTTCAGAACACATCTGAATCGCATTCCATAATAACTGAATTTTATATGAAATCACAGACACAGTAGCCATTTCAAATGAATATGGGTAGCCATATCGATACCCATATAGGTAGGCTGTGCTTCTATGATGAAACCTCAGCATTGTATTTATAGATATATCTTGGGTACATTGCCTTCATGGTGCATCATGCCAGCATGTTCTGTACTGTAATCGTTACCAGCCGGAATCATTTCTGAATATTCTGTACAGTCATCCCCCTTGTTGTGGTTGGAGCTGTGTCAATGTTTGCTCAAATTCTGATACTGATCTTCATATCGACTCTCATGTCGATCCCAATATCCCAAATTGCTATTTTAAGTTGATATGTAAACCTCTCCAAATCATTTCTGAGATCATGATTGTGATCATTTCATCTATACATCCCAAATTTGCATATCTGCATATCTGCACTCAATTGGCAGTCTTGTAACCTGTCATCTAAAATTATACTTATATCCAGAAGGGCAGTATTTTAATTTAAACCTCGCCTTATCATATAGATTAACAGACTATTATCTATCCATTTATCTCTGGCAATGAAATTCAGTCTCTTGCAATTTATTTCAGGAATGGGTAAATTTGGACTTGTATGGTCTGCTATTTGTAGCTTATCCTGTAGCTCTTTAAGCTCCATAAGGTCATCTTTACAGACCTCTAGGTAGTTATGGTCCCCAGTGATACAACCACACATCTCATTGCACTTCTATAATCTATCCAGTCACAAATCTTCAATTATAGAAAAATACCAACTTATCAATCTGTCTATATGGTATGGATTCTTCAGTCCAAATCCTGAATCTGGCTCCTAAGTACCCAATTATATTGCCTGCTATTTCAGGAATACCACAGCATTCCACCATGTTGTAGTACTTATAAGTCCAGGTTGTTGAAGAGCATTAGGCTTGCAAGATCAAAATTACCAACTGAGAATACCTTTTAATACTGTGATAACCATTGCAATCTGCAGCCCATTTGTTTGTAGATAAATTGTCATTTGACATGGTATGATTGTCTTGTTGATCATCATTTCCATTGTTTTTTCATCGATTGGGAGGGAATTACTTGTGGCAAAGTATTCAGTAAGTCATTATAGTCTTGTACACCTGATACAGCACCATCTGTATATTCGGTATTTTAACTACCTTTCCAGTACTCCTTCTGATGATCAGAATGAATAATGACGATTCTTATGATATATGCCACTGATTTCTGATGCCTGTATGACTGATGAGACTCCCTAACTGCTATAATTGTATGACCATAGTTCATTAGCCAAGTTTTAAGTTTAAATGATAGAGAGATAAATGTTGTGGAATCCAGGAACCTGGATTTGAAACAGTTTGCTCTTGCAAGAGCCAAGTCTGGCCATCAGGATACTTCTTGCTTCACTTGGTGAGCTAGTAGCAGTCATTCAAGATCCATCTAGTAAGTATTTTCATCTGCCAAAACTACTGCTGCTGCTCCCTTCGTACCCATCCAGCACCTTGGAGCTATCTCACTGACCATCAGTGATGCTTTCCAATATTACTCTCCGCAGGCCTGCCCCAATTCCCACTGTCAGAAACAAAGTACATTCACGCCCACCCCTTGGCCAATGAATCATCAAACAATGAGGCACCAAGTATTTGAAAATATATTCATTGTACAGCTACCTGTCAAATATGTCTCTTCCCTGGCCGTGATTCTGGTACATTCCTGGCATGTCCTGGATGGTCTACCTGATTCACTTCTGCCTCTTCCGCTTACTGTGGGGTTTGCAGTGCGAAAAGTTGGATGAATTTGCAAGTTGATGTCACAATTCCTGGACAAATCCCAATTCAACCCTGATACCAGCTGAACAGTGTGTTCACTGCAGCTGCCACTATGGGTTCAAATATGCTTCAGCAAATCACATATATATGTCACCCAATTGGGACTGTCTAACAACCAAACTTCCATTCTAACTTAGGAATACTTCAAGTATCAATTGAGCCTTTTTGCATGTTAAATACATGCAGAATCCGCCAGTTTGCTGGGAGTGTCCAGACAATCTCTGTACTAATAGCCCTGTGGATTTTCAGATTTCCAAATATACATGTATCAAATTATCCCCCTTATATTCCTAGTAATTTGCTTCATTTACCACCATATGGGGTGATATCTGTATTTGCTCATTTAACAATACAGTTTCATCAGCTTGTTTGATGAAATTGAATAGAGCTGTCACAGATGACTTCTATCTCTCACAACAATCTGTTTGCCACGTTTGAATATTTGGGGTTTAGTATGGTGTCTATTCACAGACGCAGCCCAATCTCAATTGATACGCTACGATTCCAAACTGTATCCAGTAATAAATGAATAATAGCGCTCATTATGATTGGTTGGTGGAGTTCCTTGGAGTTGTAGCCATAGAGCTGTAGCTTGTTCCAGTCATATATAATTGTGTAATCTTGTAAGGCTATTCAGGATTCTGTTTAACATTCATAGTGGCTGCCGAAAACTACTTTCAGCATCCATAATAATTCTGATATAATCATTATCTTTGCCAGCCAATTGAATGAGCTTCGACCTAGTCACTTCTGTTAGCTATGATTGTGGGTATATCAACTGACAAAATGATGAATCTCCATGGTTGTATTATAAAATCATAGTTTAATCGGCTACATGTTGTATTTGATTTTTAATGATTAAATCATTCAAGGGTGTCGATTATAGCTTTGCCAGCACATCATACTGAACTGGCTTGCATTGATAATCCGTCACATCTCGATACTTTGTTCATATTTACACTTGTCCGAAAACATTCAAAAATATCTCCAGTAGAGAATAGTATGGGGCATTGCCGAACATACATTTCTCTGGTGATTTAACATCCGGAATTATATCTGTAATTGTAAATTGACACAAGTGGATGGTAACTTATCCAATGTCATTGTTCTTGCCATTGGTAAACTTCAAGTCTTCATATAGGGAAATCATTTTGGTTGACCTGGACTGACTTGGTTACTGATTTGTCTTTAATAAATTGGCCTCCAATATTAACTTGAAATCATCACTGCTACTGTCAACCTCAATTGTTCATATCTATCGAAACTCATTGCTTATGCAATTCGTAGTACTCAAATCCAAAAAATGTCTCTTTCAGATATATCACTATATGTTGAAATGAAGTCATTGGTAAAAACTTCTACATGAAATATATTGATTCAATTAAGAGCGATTGTAGTGTAAGATTGTACATCAATGTATGCTCTCATATGAGAGAATAAAAGTAGATATGGTTGCAAATGTAGATAGGTAAATATAATATAGTTGTCTGTATATACAAAATTATCACTGGAGTTCAATTGCATTCCTGCAAAGTGACTATATATTGGGCAGTTATCTGGCTGCCAATATAAAACCAGAAACTCTATCCAGAATAAGAAAGTGTAAAAGATGTGTGAGTTGAAGGTATTTGATTGGTTTATAGGCTAGAGAACAAGTGAAGAAAGAAACTTATTCTCTGCTGAATACCTGTTGTATATACAGTGAATTTGTCCAATATCCACTTGTTTGATGATATTTCCAAATTTCTGCTATCTTTGTACACCATGTTTGATCAATATCAAATTTACTTGAACTACCTGATTCAATCAATTAAAAACGTGATTACATTCATATTCTGCAAAATATCTATTCAAAACCTAATTTCATTCTTGTCATATATCATCTTTTGTATTATATACTGAATATCACTCTACCATCAATCATCACTCATCACAACCATAACCGTTGGCCTCCTGTTCAGTGGTAACGTCCATAATATCATTATCATTATTAACTATATGCTTGTTATGTATGATTCAGGAATGGCAGGTATAATTGCCAAAGAATTATAAGCTGATTATTGACTTAGAGGTACTGTTATTGGATGCAAAATCTGCTATGGGAAGCCATTGAACCCAATCATTCAGTTGATCATTTGCAAATGCTCTCAAGTATTTCCTAACAATAGTAGGAATTCTTTCTATTTGTATACCACATCAGCAAAATTTAATTCTTGCTCTGCGAGGCTCCTGGTGGCTCCTGGAGTGGTCACAGCAGTTCAGAGCAGTTCGGAGTAAATGCAAGGTATTGGAGGCTCATGTTGAATTGGAGGGCTCTTATACAGCCTCCAGGGGCCTTCGGGAGAGCTGGTGCAAGGTTTTGAAGCCTCTGGCAGCGCTGGTAAAGGGCTTCGGAGCCTCCAGATGCACAGGCGCACGGTGCAGGAGCCTCTGGAAACGCGTGTGTGTAAGGTTCTGCAGCTTTCAGCATCACCTGTATGAGGTTCTGGAGCCTCCGGAAGGCACAGTATAGGGTTCTGGAGCCTCGGCAAACGCCAGTGCAAGGTTCTAGAGCCATCTGGAGTGGCAGAATAAGATTCTGGTTCCTTTAAAAGTGCTGCTGAAACATGCTGGTGCCTCCGGGAGCGGCCGGAATGTGGTCTAGACATTGAGGAGTCACCCAGACCATTGGATGATGTTGAATCATTTGGATCAATATTCTGTATATTTTCCCATTCTCGGGTAATTCCTCTCTCTGATTACTTTATATTGGAATCACTGTGTATTATATATCTACTCATGTTCAAATAGAAACAGTTTGAAATAATGATATGGAAATAGGTTATAAAAATAAAAGCAACTTAAAATACATGGCAAGGAAAGGAACATAATGATTGAAGCAATAGAGAGTGTGAAGAACATATAGAACAGCAACTTACACCTGTCCAACTTGATCATTCAAACATATTATGAATATCACCAATGCCATCACCCATAGCATCCGCTCACAGAACAGCTGCGATTTCATTGTCATCATCTTTACAAGGATGAGTGATGTGTTCTCTGCACTGATTGATGATTGTATTTTACCTGGTTGGAAGGATGGAATGCCAATGATCATAGGCTTTCAAAGTAATGTCTGCAATCCAAATTTACATTGTCATTCAGGTACCCATGGATATAAATAAACGTAACCACAATCAAATAAAATAGAGTGATCCTCAAAGTGGCAAACCAGGTGTGCCCAAAAACTAACGGTACAGATGAAACTGATATGAAAAGGAAAATAATTACTTAGATAATCATCCTGAGTGAAGTTTTTGGTGACTTTTGTGCCCCACTTGTAGTAACATAGGGTACATTAGATGGCAGACACGGCAATTGCTAACATCCATGGAGACACCCAATTACAGTATTTAGCTGTAGGTGAAAGCCATTCCAAACTGTTCACTTTAAAGAAGAAAATATGGTATACGAGATCCCAGATCTTACACTTGTTAAACCAGGCCTTCATATTACAGACAATTTTCATCATGTATGAGTCTTTACCTAGCAGATGTGAAATTTGGTATTTTAAGTCTTCTTGCGAGCAAAGATCCAGGTGGTATCTTTGCACAACACTACGCTGAGCAGCCTCAGCCAGTCATACATGCATGCTACTAATTTGGCTAAACAGCTATACATGATGATAAAATAAATCACCATTCCTCGTGCAGCAGGCAAAACTTACAGCCTCTCCAGTGTGGACATCTATGACTTTTGAGGGGCCACTGGTCTGCGTACATACCAATGGACTGTTTTCGTGTGCACCGGCAACCTGCCTCTGAGAATCCTGGACCTCAATTGATAGCTTCTAGCTGTCTGCAATTAGCTTATATTTTTCTTTCTTCATTCAATAATAGCTATGTATTTTGGTAAAGGGAAGAGTTGCATGGAAGTCTTTTGCCAGCTCAAACATTTTCTTGTTGTTTTCTGGAACACTTTGGTCTTTTGTCTTTATGGTGGCAATGACTGGCACTGATACACTTGTTGTACCCGGCTGTTGGGACACCGGCAGATTTGTGTTGGACTTGGTACAATTCAGCGGAGGTTTTGGTACAGTGGATCTTTAGCGAAGTTCTTGTCGGGGTAATACAATAGTATCTGCTTGGCTCCTTTTGGTCTCTGCTGAAACAACCGTTTTACATGGTACCCCATTGCTCTGGCGGACTGGTGGCTCAGGCCGACCCAAATCATCATTACTGTCCGAAAAATCATTTCAGTTTGTAAGGTCAGGGTCAAGATATTCATTGTGATGCTTATTATCTATAGAATAATCCTTCTGCATGCAATGAAGAAACCATATCAATAATTATCCAGTTAATAAATACTTATATAAAGGAGAGTGAAAAAAGGACAATTTTCTTTAAATTGTTTTGCGTACTCCTCTATCTGCTTTGCTGTGGCTGCCGCCCATTCAAGGTGTATGCCCTGAATCTTTGGTGAATAATAGTTTGGGATGGCTTGTGTTGAGTGTTCCATTTAACCGACAAATAACAGCAAGTGATATATAATGGGGGAAGATGAAATTGGAAGGAACAATGAATGGCTGGATGGTGTAGATCACCTTGTGGTGAACCTGAAACTGGGTGGTTAATAGAGAAACTTGATTGTTGATTGAGAGAGGTTTGAACTTGTTCAACATTTATACAACTATAGGTGTACTCCGGCACACTGGATAGACTAAATCGGTAGATTACATGGAATGACCGGTAGAGACACTAACTCCTGAAATCAGTGTGTTGCAGACAGTGAAGGAGGCTAGGATCAAGCAGAACTTACGGCCTATACCAACTTCAAGACACTCTGGCAGGAGACCTGTATGCAAGCAGCCAGCACCTACCAGGAGCACGCAAGAATACCTGCTCATATTTCATATATCGTTGAAGAGGCCAGGATGAAGTATTACTTACAACTTTATATCAACTTCCAGGCATGCCAGCAGGAGAGCTGTGTGCAAGCAACCTGAACAGACCATGATCAAATACAAATGCCCCGTACCTGACAGCCTGTCGAGGTGACATGGATGAAGCAGAATATTCAACTCTATACTGACTTCTAGATACACCGGCGGGCAAGATGTTTGCAAGCTAAATACACAAAGCATGAGCACATTCGAATGCCCCATTGCTGGACATATACAAGTTTCGCATACCATCAACAGACAGTTGAAGTATGCACGCTACTACATTTTGAATAGAGTTCAAGACCAGACCTGACATTACAACTTGCACGGGTATGTTGTTTCAAAACCACCAAAATGTGAATTTGCTGTACAACTACCAATGAAGGTGGGGAGGTGTGTGCAATCAACGTGCATGAGAGGACATGCTGGGAAAGTTGTTGGTGATGTCTGGTGCAGTTTGCCACAAGAGCAAGTTGATAGGCCATCGCAAGTGATAATGGATCAGTTTCAGGACATAAACTTAAATCTCTCAAAGTGGCAGCTATTATCCTTTGAATATTATTCCAGTATAGTTCGATATGGAATGGAGAGATTGTTAATAAAGATATGCAGTTTTTCTAAATATAGTATGCTATTGTAATCTGTGTGGTTGGTAATAGTTGTTAGAAAGGGGCAAATACGATTCCATGGAGATGACCACAAATTATGAAACTCCTCCCATGAGATCCATCTAGCCATGCAAATTGTCAGGTATATAGCATTGTACTCAGGATATGGAATGATGAAAGAGCATATATCAAGCAGTTGACAATATTTCAGATCGAACGAGAGAGAGTTATTTAACTAGATCAAAATCCAGAGGGAAGGAAACAATGGTGTTTGGCCATGCAAGACCAAGATGGCAATGATATATCAGGTCATATATGCTTACTCCAATCACTAAAACTAGTACTCCACGCAATTTCGTTTTGGATTGACAATTGACTCTTTCTTGATACATTATGGAGTGTCTGATACATCAATTGTCTGGTCAATATAATGCTCTTTGTATAAGTCAATAAGCCTATGTTCAAAAATGTTGGTATATGATGTCATTCATGAACTTTAATCAAAATAAAGAAGTGTAACGAATTAGCAGGTGAGCAATACTGAACCATGAAAGTGGATTAGCAAGAAGTGTGGCCATCAATTGATGACTGGTGTACCGAGAAATTGTCAGACTCTCTTCCGTTTATCCAACTCATGCATCTCACTCATCCGATTACCCCATACTCTTCCCATGTGTTGCTTGCTTGAGTACCACATAAAGCTCCTGGCAGACCGAACATATGGAGTTGAGTCTACATTGCATATATGTCTTAAATATTTGCTACAACGAATACATATTCTGTTACGAATCAAACATTGTGACAAAGTTATAAAGAAACTGTGTCCTTATTGCAGAATCAAATTTATTCGCTCATAACCATTGATGTTCAGGCGCACTCAGATGGTTTCACAATTTACTCAGGTGCTCATGAAAATATGTGAGTGGTGTGATTTTGCTGGTGTACAGATCGCAGAGAATAGGTGGTTGGGTCAATAGATACCATGGCACGATCAATGTTTGCAGCATAGAACATGAGAAAGTCAAAAATGGATTAAAGTTGTTAGAATATGGTTCACATTGCTAGAGCTAAACCTAGAATATGCTAACACCACATTCTGACCGCTGTAATCTTGATCCTGAAATGAAACACTCATCCCGAGTGGTACGCCAGTGGAAAATGCATCACCTGAGTAAGAGGTTCTTGAGAGAAATTTATGAGCTGGGAAGAACATTGTCTGCGGATTCTCTGATCAGCAAATTGGCAGCATTACTTGTATCATGCTGGTCAACTTAAGGTTAGGTGCACCACATATTTTCAATTAGTTCTGGTATACAAAACACCCTGTGTCTGAGCTGGTGGCCAAATTTTCATTAAGACTCGCTTATTGGTGAGGTTGAATCATCTCATACTAGCATCAGGGTAGAGTCAAATATTCAAGAACAAGGTCGAATTGTCCAATACATTTAACAATGTAGAGTCGAATATTCAGGGTCAAGATTAAATCTTCCGATAGAATGAAGAGTCAAATATTCAAGATCAATGTTGAATGTTTTGATACAATATAGAGTCAAATATTCAGAATCATGGTTCAATCTTGTGATACAATTGACAATGTAGAGTTGAATATTCAGGATCAATGTTGAATCTTCCAATACAACATAGAGTTGCATGTTCAGGATCAAGATTGAATCTTCCAAGACAATGTACAGTCAAAAATTCAGGTTCAAGGTTGAATCTTCTGACATTGTACAAGCTTGAAGTCCAGACCATTGGCAATTGAATTCCATCTCAAGTGGACTATTACAAAAATCGCATGAATACTAAACTTTTTGACTAAAAATATAATCTTTAAATAAAACCACTGTGAACTCCCGAAACTTCTGCTTCAAGTCCATCTATCAATCCACCCTGAACTCCAGAAACTTCTGCCACTTCTGCCCCAAGTACATCTATAAAACAACCATGAACTCCAGAAACATCCACCACAAGTGCCTCTATAAAAATGACCATTGTTGCAACAGAAACAAAAAGGCCATATCTTCCCGAATGAATCAGTTTGTGGGACTATCCAAAATAACGATAGAATATACCTATATGAGAATGGCAATGTTATTTCTAAGCTGCAAATTATCACCATCTCATCATCGCTGGATACGTTGTTCAGTGTGCCTCTACTATTTCTTCACCATCCGGTATATCATATCGATAAATATATCAGGGTGATCACTCAACCCATGCAGGACCCTCATTTCTGTTCCTCCAGATGTCCAGCGAAGCTCATTGACCCAATCATCCTGACCATCTGTCCCTGTGTTCGGTAGCAATGTGTGTGGTACACGGTGTTGTCGTAATCATACCACTCAAGCCAATGCCTGTTGTTGTTCATTTAACACCAAAAACCTTTGTAAAATAACTGCATGATTTGCTGCGGTTGAATTATAGCCAGTTCGACCAACCTTTGGAGTGGTAATGAATACTGAAGGGTTACGAAAATAGTGGAATTGCATTTGCATGTCTGACTGCTCTTGCGAGTCCATCTGAGTGTACATCCAGAAGATAGTCACATAGTCACCAAAATACTACTAGATCCACCATGTAAGGTATCAGACTTGGCCAGGGAGAGCACACAATAGGACTGCTGTCTGAGAAAGAGGGTGGGACAACACCATTTCTTTGGCTTCCGGGAGATCCTGTTCTTGCTTGGCAGGTGGATATTCTGCCAGCTCATGTACAGGCATCGGAATGATGTTCTTCCATAGTAACCAGAATAATGGAGCTTCGCTCAAGTTATCAATTTCAGACCAATACTGAATACACTTGCAACAAACATTCATGTTCTCCGTATTTCTCAAAACTACAGAGAAACAGGCCCATCTCCACCGGTGCTCATGGTAGGCACCTCCCAAACCTTGAAACCTATATTGGTTCACAAGTTGCTGCCAAGTGTATTGGTCTCCCATGCTCCATATGAGGTTGACAATATGTTCTTTCACCTTGGCCATCTCTGCCAACAGTTCTGTATTGGCTTGTTTGGACTCTGACCACCTCCAGATAGTACATGGTTTGGCTATCCTTGGATGCTGCGCGGATGCAGCCTTTTGACCCTCGTCATGACCACACTTAATGCCTTGATTCGAACTCCAAACAGCAACATGCAATGCTTCCGCACCATGCCCCTGCATTAATGTTTTCCCTTCGGGTCAAATCTGCGTATCAGCGAACAGCCAAATCATCTGATCGACCCAGTCTGTCAGTGTGTAGTACGCTGGAGTTGCTGTAACCTGCAATTTCAATCCAATCATGGCTTCTGCAGCAACACTCCATCCCGGAAAATGATGAGATTTGTACCAGTGTGATTCATCAAAGATCACAAAGCTCCAAGCATACTTGGTTAGTTACCTGTGACCAATCGGTTTGGCTTGTGTCATTAATATATTGTATGATATGAGATGGATGTTCCACCTTCATTCCAGTTTGTTAGCAGAGGCATTCAGATAATCATTTGTAAGGTTGTGATGGTGTGGGTCCAACAGATTGAATATGGTGAAATCTGTGTTGTAGGATGTCTTTAATGACACATTTAAACCTCTCGCAAATTCCAGGAAGGGTAATTATCAAGATTGGTTTGTGGGCCAATACCAGGCACAGATTGCCATAGGGTGGTATTGCCATGATCTCCAACACCCGGCGTGGTTCTGGATTCATGTTCGTCAATTTGTACCATCCCCATTCCTCTGGTAGAACTGCTGAATAATCATTCTGTGCTTGATTGATCCATTCAGCCAGAGTTTGACCCCATTGAATTGACAATGGCTGACAAAAAAGCACTTTTCTGGTCTGCAATTTGCAAAACATGGCTGTAGCAAGAGACATATGGATCTTTCCAAGGCCCATCTCATCTGCAAGGAGCATTCCAGGCATGTCAGTATCCCAGACCCATCATCTGAAAATGAACCAGATGCCCAGATGTGATACACCAGAAACTTGACTAGCAGGTTGAGAACAAAATATTTATGGCCAAGAACTCGATCAGTGTTTGTCTGGCACACCAGAAAGGCGTCCAGAAGCTTCAGGGTTTCACCTAAAAACTCATACACAAATGCATTGATAATTGTGTTCAATATGTTACTGCAACCTAATATGATGTCATTTGATATTTCATCAAAATAGGGGATCTGCCCCTGGGCCTCGGTGGTCTTGGGTTCGTTCTCCCTCATTAATTTTTAGGTGACCTATGTAGTCAGTTGTTCCAATCGGCTCAGACTCTGGCACCGGAGCGCTGGACAAAATGCATATATTTGGCCAAGATGATATTGGCAAGTGGATGCTTAATTTATATAAGATTGAAATGGATTTTAGTTTTATTCACTCTAATCCACTAACAGATTGTAATCCGCTTACAGATTGCTCTTTATCTCCCTCAGCATCATTCTCAGAATTCTCATCTCCTGCACTGGAATCGTTCAAGTAGGCAATAAATAGTGGCTCTTTTGACATTGTTGAGATTAACGGGTAATTACCAAACCTATTACATGCTCTGAACCTTCCCATGCCATATGCAACTGAATTAGGACAAGCTTGACATCATGTTTACATTGAAAGGAATTTGAATGTGATGCATCATATGAAATTTGTTCAAACAGCGTGGCCTGGATAATCTGTTCATTTGTATATATTTCCATATATTCATCACTCACAAAGTTATCACTTGATGTGCACTTGAACTGTCCTGTCAAAGGGAAAGGTTTTTCAGACAATTTAGGACTGCCACAGTTTGATATAAATATCAAGAGTTCCTCCAAAAGCTAGATTTTGGTATATTGCACTGATAACTTCCACTGGACGGTTGTGCTCTGATACGGAAATATGCAACCAACCATTACTGTGAAGCTTGAGTTGTCCAGTTTAGAGATATTCAGTATGGCGTTTTTCACTGGGCGCTCAGTTCTATCGTTCGTCACCAATCTCTTTTTGTTTTCATTCTTGACCCTTTTTTCCCTGATCTCATTTGTGACTTTTTTCAAAAACATATTGATCCACTGATGTCTTGTCCACTCAGAATTATGAAAATTGGCCAATGGCAGCGATTGCTCATAAATCTCAATAAAGTCGGCCACAGCTGCCTCCCAGTGCAGTATTCCATGGTATTGCAGATTTGGTTTGTTTGAGCCAGCAATAATTACTTTATGCATTTTTTCGACAAAACTGGCAACAAATAATATCTTCCATTTGTTGAATATGGTACATGTCTGAACTATTCGAGTGGCAAGGTTTTTGTCTATGAAATGTGCAGTTTTAAGACTGAATTGCCTGGTACCATCATGGGGAGGATATTGCTCAGTTGTCCTGAACACATTGCCAATAATTTCAAACTCATCACATGATATTTTGGGATGGGGTGGCTGCACTATAATTTTCTCCATATCAATTTTCTGAACTGGGGGAGGCATTCCAAATCACTTCTGTGCCAAGGGGAAGTGGATTTCTAGGGGTGTTTCATTATGGTTGTGTTTCAGGTGAAAGTTCTTCCAATGGCAGCAGAGTGCGATTGAGGTGGGGTTGAGGAGGTGTAGGCACACCGGAGTGTTGCTGATATTCCTATTGTGGTTGAGAAGATATCAACTGATTGATAAGTTGTGGCCCAAGAGTCTTGTCCAGTTGAGGACAGGCTGGGCTTATATATGGGTCCCTGGTGTGATGCATGTATCCAGGCTCCCGATGACAACGATTTGGCAAGCTTGCAAACTGCTGCGAGTTTTACTGGGGATGAGGATACTGCTCAGTGCGCCAAGTTGGCTTCTGGGAGATAGGCTGTGGATGAACGTATAGTGGCAGGCTGTCAGTATTTTGCTGGAAATGAATGAATTGCTGTGGTCCTTGTGAGTTTTGTTGTGGAGGGTAAGGTGGTGCACCTTGTGTGTTTGGCTGGGCAGGAATAAACAGTGGCATGCCGTGGAAGTTGTGCTGTTGGCAGTACGGCGGTGCGCCTTGACAGTTTTGCCATTGGGTGTCCTGCAGCATACCTTGCAAGTTCTGCTGTAGGGAGTAGCGCAGGGCTCAATGAGAGTTTGGGAGTGAAATGAAGTACGGTGGCACGCCTCGGGTGTTCGGCTGCAGATGTTCGAAGGGTAGTGCATGTTTGGCGTTCTGCTGATGGGAATACTGAAGGGGGTATTGAAATTGCAGTTGGTGCTCTTGAAGATACTATTGCAGGTTAGGCCATGAATTCAATGAGTTGTTACTGCCATCCAGTTCCTGACCCATGGTTAGATTGCTGCTGTAATTGGGGGGGATTGCATCATGCGATCCTTGATTCTGGCCTGTAGGGTAATTGTACATTTGCTGTTTTTGCTGACAATTGTTGAATTGTTGGGAATCCTAGTCTTGATCTCCAGATCCTTTTCTCTATTGAAGTAGTGATCCTGAAGATTGCATTGTACAAAAAGATTTGGAAACACGAATATCAAAATTGGAATGATATTCTCAAGGCTCTCTGGATACTGAATGCAATGAGCAAATGACAAGAAACAGTGGAAACAAGGGCGAATTATATTTCTTACATCTTCAAGACTCATGCCGTACCTTGTTTCATTGGGTTTTGAACAAATCAAGGTACACATCTTTGTTTCATTGATACACACCAAGGGGGTAATTCTTCATGTTGTTGGTATAAAAGAACTTGAGGGAAGTGGAAAAGCCAACAACAGCAAGGTGGCAGTGGTGATAAGATTTTCCTCATATTTTGTAGAAGTATGACCACTTGGTTTCTGGTTGGAGGTCCATGTATGCAATAATTACCATCATTTCTACCATGGTATACCTTATATTATCATTACACACAAAAATTGTATTACTGGTGCACCATGAATGGGCAAACATACGAGATCAGGTAAAATGTAGTCATCCTAAGAACCAATCAACCTGATGATGGTGAGCAGCAACATATGATTCTTACTTCCATATTGTATGATACTCACAGCCCAGGTATTATTTTAGTGGTTGTTGGAGGTGCTCCGGTGATGTGGTTTATGCAATCAGTTTATTAATAATATGTGCCAAAACAAGAGATATGCATATGTACAAAATGCCTTGCAAGGTGGAGGACACAATCATACAGCATGCTTGGTGGGAAAGCAGCTCAGTTGTGGTGATTGTAGAAAGAAAAACCGTGAGCAGAAAAATGAAAAGATGTTGAGGTTGATACTCAGCACCAAAGGTGGAGCACATCTAGGCGGAGCACTGCCATGGTATTGGTGTGGGTGAAATTTCATGTGCTTGTTAGGGGTTTCCCCTTAGCATGCGTATGAAGTACATCAAGCTTAGTCTCCCAGGCTTGCCACTGTTCAAAGTTGAATCAGCAGTTAAAGAACACACCCCTGAGGATGTCTACTGATGAGTTAGCAGACGGCTCAACATAGCCGGGTGAAATCCCCATAATAGTCTACGCTACAATACTACGTCTCAGCATAGGGAGTAGATATCCATTGTGGAGACAGTATGTACACTCGATCAGACAGTAATCATGGGGTAACTCCCATAGTTCTGGCCAAGGCATGGAACACACCAACCATACTGCCGAAGCAATGTCACTGCCGAGCAGGGGCCTTAGGGTCAGCTGTGCGTGACGGATCAGACCAGTGCTATCTCCGGTATCATGCTAATACTGGGACAAACCATACTTGTGCTTAGCCTCATGAATATGGTTGGATGAGCGATAGTATCTTAGTATGCGGGACTTTGCTATCTCTAGAGCTAGAATAAGCAAAGGAGATAAGCTAACTGCGCCCCGGTAGTTAACTCTACCTAAAAGATAAGTGCTCGGATCTAGACGGTCGAAACCGAGCTCTGCCACGTTTGCAACGCGATAACTGACAGAGGGCACCCCCTTCGGGGAACACGGATAAGACCCAATGACACTAGGTACGTGGCAATGTATGGGTTGGCAGCTCATTAAATCATTGATCACTATTCCACTCAATACGAAGAAACATAACTAATACGATGTAATGGTCTGATATGTGCGTCAGCAACATCATCATAAATGCAGGATAACCTTGGGGATTCCTGGTGGGGGCTTACGCAACCACACGTTGTCAAATGGAACTCTCCACAGCTAACTACCGAGATCGGCTCTGAAGCAACGATCGGATGTTATGTGAACACCCACTACGGTGGACTGAGTGTTATCGAGATAGTACTATACACACACATCATAGATTACAGAGATGTACCGTCACCCCTTAGCCGGATGGTTTGACGTGGAAATACTCACCTATAAAAGACCACCTTAAACCCACAAGTTTAAACACAACGGTTCAAGCAACAGCCAAACAAACCACAGTCAGAACACAACAGCGGAAAAACCACCTGAAATATTATTAAGTTAATTACCTTGAGAATATTCACCAAAACTTTTATGTCTATTACAGACGACCAAAAGATTCTCTTCGCTCGCCTCTTGCATCCCCAACCAAACACTCGAGCCAAATACCAACACCTCGCACGATACCTTGTTCGTAATGATCTTTGGGATGAATACTACCATTATTTCCATACCGGTGAACTTCCTTCCCAAGTCACCTTTGACGAATCATCGGAGGATTACCTCCAAGATAGTTATGACTTTTAAACCAGGGCCATACTGCAATTGATGCCTGTATTTATACATACAGTACAACGACGTAAACGCGTCACATTTGAATTCCACATCTTTAGCTTCATCATCGTTATCAAGATACGCCTTTACCACAAGTCAGTACAACAGTATCTATAAAGCTAATCATTACATCCAGCTGCAGTATCCCCCTAACAGTGCTAATGACAATTGGACGGTCTTACAAAGATTATCCTGGGAGAGAAACTCTTCTGCCCCTTGTGTGAATCTGCCTGAAAAATCACCACCACCATTTATTCTACTTCCATGACACCATCCAGGCCAAATGTTATTACCTGTTTCATCTGTATCAAAAAATTACCCCACCAGAACAAATCAGATTCTCCCTACCAGTAGTTTCACCCCATTACCCTGGCTGAAGGCCTTTTGCTGGACAGAACTCCAAAATTTGGATCAACCAGCACCTGAAACATGGACTTGATGACTTCCGTATCGAGTCATTTCAATCGGCTACTGAGTTGTGGGCACTCTTGGAATCCATGAAGTTATGTTCAGCTGCAGAGAGTTGACAACAGGACTGTTCACAAACATTCAGCAGATTGTATTATCGTGATATATTCGGGCGCATCAAATTTCTTTTGGCTCATATCCCATTCACCATGTGGTTGGATTTTGAACCAGTGCATCTAGCGAAATCTGAGGGGGGTGGCAATTACAGTGGGATGAACACCGGCAATTTGTTGTGAGATACTCAAGAGCACCTACCCCTGGGAGCCACCATTGTTCCGGTTATTTTTGTGTCGGTTAAAACACATCTGACGAATTTTTCTGGTGATAAACAGGCCTGTCCCGTATATATGACATTGGGTAATATACGAAAAGATGTCCGCCAGAGCCCCATGAAGCATATCTGGATCATCGTTGGACTCATATCATGTCCTCCAAGTGGTGCCAAAAACACCGATGATGCCTGCCACGATGCAATCCAGATGAATCCATTAGCGCTCTGTCAACTTGATATCTGCGGAACGGGCTTCCAATAGGATTGTGCTGAAGGATTTTGAAGAAGGTGTATTCCATTGCTGGCAGGATGGGTTTGTAACTATCCAGGAGATGTGATGATTGCTCGAGTGTTATACAGTATGTGTTCAATTTGTGAAATATCCAATGGTACGCTGATAGGATATTCTGGTCAACAAACAATCTTCAATCCAAGCAGCCAAAATACCTACAGAAAACTTTTCAATCATGAACAGATCAATGAACAAATAGCATCTAAAGTACGTTCATTCCCAAACAAGTTCTAGCATCGCCCTCTCTGCAATTCATATCATTTATGGCAACATGATGCATTACATCGATTCCTCCGGCGATTAGTAAAGGATCTATTTGACTGGGTTCTCAAATATGTTGAAACACATAATATCAAAGACTGATTTGATATGCGTTTCACATTGGTACCACGGGATCCAGAACTCCATCCATTTCAAATGCCTGTTGATCTATCAAAGAGTGGGACATGGCAAATGCAAGAGATCTGGGGAATGGTTGGAATATTGGCAGATAACTGTACACCAATATTAGCTGGATCCATAGATTACGAAACAAATGCTGATGTGATTCCATCCGATCAACAAGTGATGGAAACCTTGCTGGCATCTTGCAAATTCTGCAAACTCGCAAAGCAACAAGGCCACTATGATCTATTCCTCACTGGACTTGATGATAAACTCAAACAATTCTGCAAGATGAAAAGTGTTTTCTGAAAACCCAAAATGTCCAAAGCAGCAGAAGCCAAAGTTACGAATAAGCTGAAACAGAAATCAGTGCACATTGGTAAGCAAAAGATTGTCAAGATCCGAGTTGCAATAGAGGGAGAAGTGTATGGGGCCCACAAAATTAATGCTGCCAAACGCCAACAATTTCAAGTGTGTCTGGATCACACTGAGATTGATGACAGAGATTTGATTACCACTGACAATCTGGACAGAGAGATATAGAGAATTACTGCACCACAACAGCATCATTTCAAGAAGACATTTTCTGAGTGAATAGCTGAATATGAACAATTGTGGGAGCAATACAGCATTTATGAGCTTTGAAAAGCCCCTGAACATCAGATAGTGTACTTTGGTTACCCTAAGATACATCTGGTCAGCCATATATCAGAGTCAATTCGGCAAATGGGTTCGGGAGACAATTTCACAACCAAAATTTCAGAATGTTTCATATTTTCAATATGAAAGATGGCTACCACAGCAGCAATAAAGTGAATAATACTTGACAAATTCTCAAATACAACCCCCACCACAGTGGTCAGGATTATATGGAGGAAACTCTGAATTACTGCGTACTTTAAGGCTGGGTTGATGTTGACTTGGCTAAGGTGAGAAAGTATTTGAGAGTAGCTTTCATATTAATAGACTTATTGGCCAGTCCGACTTATGTAAATCTAGGCTTCAATCTCCTATCTGCAGTAGACACAAGATGAAATACAAGGCAGGCCCACCGACTACGCCTCAAAAAAAGACAGCCTGAACCAATATTCTACTTAGTACCACCAAATATGTATTACTTGGAGAAACACATGTCCATAGGGAGTGTGGAAGTGTCAAACTGAAATCTCTGAAAGATGTAGCTGGCAATTTCGAAATTCCATATATTGGACAGCTATTCATGGCTCAAATTGAAGAATATTGGGGAACAGTAATTACAGGTCTTGTTTGGGTTATCATTTCAAGACACTAATGGACGAAGTCCGAATCAAACTACACAATGATCCAATCCATTATTGCTAACAGTTCTACTCCTCTTCAACCATCCAGCAAATGAGGCTTGACTGTAAGGTGGAATATATCAATGCTAATAAGGGCATGATGCCCAAACTACATACTGTATAGATTCAACATGCAGAGAGTGAGCATGATCAGCTTGACAATGATTTTCAAGGCTGAGTTCCATCATTTACTATTATATATTGTTCCTGAATGCCACATTACAAGATACTACAGATTCGAGAACACCTGCCTAAAAAGGGATAATACTACCAATATTTGGTGAATGAAGTAAAAGGAGATGGGAATGGGTATTATATCCTCGACCTCAAGTGTATGCGGTGGTGATTCCAACAAAATTTCAAGACCAAACGGGCTGGGCTGACAAAATCGATGGCTTCATTCAAGTGGTAAAATTGACAGGCCTGCATATTTGGTCAGACAGGATGAAGAAGTACTAGACAGTGGTAGTAACCATGGAGATAATACAAGTGTATGGGAATTGACCAACCAGGTGGACCTGAAATTGTACTGGACTGTATATTAAAAGTTATGAGGTTGCTGTCTGCGCACAAACAATCAGAGTTTGGGCTGGTTGTGTGTTTCATATGGTGGGATAGGTATTGCAATGACAATATGTACAGCAATATGGTATTTATATAGTTCACCGATCTGAATAATGGTTGGACAAAGAAAATGTCCATTGGTCCAGAACAAAATAAGTTGCACTGCAATCTATGGGAGTTCAACAACATGTCAGGCAGCCAAGAAGTTTTGTGAGAACTAGTGAGGTAGAAATTAGCATAGGTTTCTGGCATGCCGGGAGGTTGTGTTAGAAGCTCAAAAAACTGTTCAAATTTTGGCCTTTTTGTCCAGAAAGCTTCCAGAGAACTTGCCCATGCTCAGGATATCTCCAGGAGGGTTGGTGAGAGCTCTGGGAGGGTCCAAATCCAAGTCCGTATCCCCTGGATGCTCCCGGAGTACCTTCCCCTGCTGCAAGGGAATTATACATTTTGCTGATGCAGTTTACGGGTGATATTCAGTTGAAAGATATTTTTCAATTACCAATCATTTATATATATGTCTCCAGAATTCACTGGCAAACTGTGGCCCTCAATCTATTTCACACCATGTAAGTTCACATGGTGTCATGATCAGTCACTTTCAAATCCTCTCAGTTGGATGTTATTATCTATCACTTATATCAGATACCGGAGGTGATTTTTTCTAATAGCTATCAAATAATCACCCAAACCTTGAATAACCAATTAATACTAGTCAATAGTTGCAGTTGCTTCTGCACAGATTCGCCAATAACAAATTGTGAAATAACAATCAGTTGAATTATATTGGCCAGGAAGCTAAAGACTCACTGAGAACAAACAGTCAGATGGAAACCAGATAAATAGTATCTTCCAAAAAGTCAACAAGTGATGGAGGCCTAAGCATATAATCCGATCCTTTACAATAAAGCTACTCTTCATTGGAAGAAATCCATTCAAGTGGAGATTATAAGATAAATAGGATGCATCAGGTCCAGAGCCCGGAACCATGAGGTTAGTGTTATTATTGATACCAATAGCCTGATCATGATCTAAAGATGATAAAGACAATCGGGAATAAGGAGATGGAGGCCCATGATACTTTCAAAAAACAGGGCATTGGATCAAATGTGGTCATGTTGTTGGGGCTGTAGAAACAATCATGGTTAGAAGTATTTGTTAGAGTGAAGATGAAGGTATACCAACCTTGGACGCTTTGATGGTAGAAAGATATCAACCTTTTCAGCAAGCAGAACAATTCCAAACAATACATATATTTACGAGCAATTCTTTCTGTTCCGAATCTTTTAATGATTTCCCATCCTTTGTAAAGCTCCTGATGTATCCTTCAAGAGACTTGCATTAAGTACAGAGACTACTTTGACTGGATATATTTGGAAGTGATGCTCCTGGTATTCCACTCTAACCCAATAGAATCTGTTAGCCTGTGCAATCTGAATACCATTTGTTTATACCTAGAATCTAGCTTGTTACAGTATAAATCATTATAGTATTGAACAATTTGCTTCATTTTCAACAGTCAGTCTACCACTTCCAATATAGAAATTAATCCTTCGCTTGCTAATAGTTCTACCATGAAATCTAAGCTCAGATCTTTCCACTGTTGCTCAGATACTTCTAGTGGTATTATCCATTTGTGCATTCAATAGTTGCTAGCCATATGGCGTTGGCATACATGATTGTTTCATACTTATCTGGCTATATTTTTTCTTATTCTTTTCCACCAATAATCTCTGGATAACAATTTGAAGGTTTTTGCTTGTTCCTGTATTCTGCAGTTGGTAATTCCTGGTATTACTCAATCATACATCATGTTTCCTGGTTGCATACAGCTCAATTTTGGAAATATTTATACAGAGCCCTTAACTGCTGTCATAAGGATATTCCTGGCAGACACTTTGAACCCAATATCACTGTTCCTGAAGCTTTACTTTGATGTTTTCCAGGTTCATAACTTCAGCCAATGGCACCATTATTATTGTCTGTATTGTTCTATCAAGAGTCTCCATTTTGAATACAACTTGTAGAGTCATTTCTGCTCACTCTGTCAGATAAATATTCAATGGAATTCTAGTCAGTGTGTCAGGCTTCTGGCCATATTTACCTAGTTGATATTCAATTTGGAAATTGAATCATAGCAGCATATTTGACGACTTCATTTGTATTTTGTTGAGTAATTTAATAGTATAACATACTTCAGTTTTTCATGGTCTGTCAGTATTTTGATAGAAAGTGCTGATCCTTCCCATTCTAATCTCTACTGCTTCAATTTCATAACTATTGCTTTCAATTCTAGGTTTTAAATTTCATCATTCTCTTCAGCAAGTATGTTTTATGAAAACGAATTCCACTTTCTGTAGAATACCTTGATCATTGTACTGTGACAGTACATATACTGCAATGGTGTATACTATATTTGTTTTGTAAATTCATTTATTACCATATTTACAATAAGCCAACATTTGTGGATGCTAAATATTTTCTTCAATTCTTTGAATATTTTTGGTACTTCCTATTTGTTGACCATGACACCATATAGAGGTTACCATTGATCATTCCAATCAGTAGCATAATCATAGAATGAATGAGATTGAAAAGTATTTGAATTTTCCCAGTAATTTACATTTTAAAGATCTCTGTACTGGCATATAATTCACTCTGCCTTACAAAATAAAGCTTATTGGTTTCTTCTATAATTCTGCTAAGTATATTATACCTAATGATTCACTAGCAAGTATATTCAATTTGTGACCAAAACGAAAGGTTTTATTTATATTATGGGATTCATACTGTGGAGTAACAGGAAAAATATACTGCTACCTCAATGTTTCTGGACTTTTGGCAGAAAATTCTTTAACTATCTGTAGTTGCATTCAAATTGCTAATAGTATATTATGTGAATAGATCCACAGCCTTGACATCATCGTTGTATTTTACCCAGTATCCAAAACAATACTTATGAAAATGTTCTACTTGTTACAAAAGCTTTGAAATATGTAAACTGTAAATCTGGCGCTTGTTTCGAGTTCAGGAGAAAGGTTTTATATTGTTCACTTTGGTTCTGGTTGAGGTGCCTCAGCTGTAGCCTTGCACTTTCAATATTTTCAAGTTGAAACAAAGATGCAATTCTTTTTAACCCAGCTCTGCCAACAATACATCAAAGTAACTGGAATATGTTAATAAGTGAGGTGGGAATCAAATTTGACAAAAAATTTTTGTGACTCTTAAATGCCATATGTTCAGTATTTTTCAAGTACTTAACTCATTTTCAATTATTCTTGGATAAACAGAAGAAAAAACAGTTCAATTGTGAAAATTCTAAAAAAATTCCAATGACTGCATCAGCAAGTGCCAAGAAATACAGATTTCTATATTCTTATAATTCCAAAGAAATATAAATATTCATATCAATATACACTAAACCTAAAAATATCTCTATTTCAGAAAAAAAGACTACTATTCCTGTACAAATTATTATAGCAAGTTTGAAAAAACTCATTTTCATTATAATTTTCCATACCATTACAATCAACTGCATATAGAACTCCAGATTTACATATTATTGTTGGGTGTTGATTGGTATTAACTAGACTCATTTCAATTTGGGAAAAAGAAGTTACTACTTTTTGAACTGAAGTCTTTATAGTCAACTTCATATTCTGATTTCTGTTTCCTAAGATTTTGATTCAGTTTTTACAGAATATCCATCAATACTCCCTATAACCACATTACTGACAGTTTTCATATTGTGTGAGAGGTCGCGAGAAGGTTGCTTCATTGACTAGCTAGCGACGCACAGGTAACCTGGGCCGTGCGCTATAGCCGAGTCGTAGCCGGGCCGCACGGAGCCGCACGGAGCCGCACCTTAAGTACACGGCAGAACCTCCCACAACTATCCCCGGCTCAAAAAAACTAGTGTCCGCTCCAAATGAACATTCCGAAAAAGAAAAACTCTGGCCCGGGCAAAAACCCAGTACGAACCAATGAAAACCCATCCTTAACCTTCCTGCCAATGAAAACCCATCGAAAACCCATCGTTAACCTTCTTGCCAATGAAAACCCATCGAAAACCCATCCTTAACCTTCCTGCCAATGAAAACCCATCCTTAACCTTCCTGCATCCACTTATAGACCAAAAGACCCTTCTCTTGGTGGTACTGCCGCAGTAACTCTTTGCATCCGCCTTTCAGGTTGACCAATGGCTGCCAATCCGGTTCGGGGTATCCAAGCCACTTCACCTTGTACTGTAGGGTTTTGATCAAAGAGCCCTGATGCTCGAGGATTGCTTCCACTTCGTATTCCGGATCCTTATCGGTCATCGTCCGTAATGGCGGGGGTGGAGGATGTTCTCGGCCATAATCCACGCGGTCTCGTTTCAAACAGGATACATTGAAGACATTAGGTATTTTCCAATGAGCAGGCGTATCCAACCTGACGGCATTGACACCGATGGCTTCGGTGATGCGAAATGGGCCACAGAATGGCTGTTGAAATTTCCTGGAGTTAAGATTTGACGACTCAGATTTGGTGAGATTTGCATAGCCAATCGGGAGGAGCGTGGTATCGAGAAAAACTGAGTCTCCCACCTTGAAGTCGTGCGGGCGGCGAGACTTATTGGCCTCCAGAATCATCTTTATCTGCGCTTCCTCCAGCCGCTCTCTTAGCATGCGGAGGTCTGACATCATCTGCTCGGCGAATTCGTCGGCTTCCAGGCTGACTTTTGACTGACGGTCGGGACTCGGAGTCGGTAAGAGGAGATCAATTGGCATTCTTGGCACGAAACCAATATCGGCCCGAAACGGAGACGTCTTAAGTGACTTATGGTACGCTGCGTTGTACGTAAATTCGGCCAGTGGAAGAAGACGATCCCACTCCTTTGGGCGTTGCGCTAGGTAAGCCTTAAGGTAACGTTCGACGACTGCGTTCAGGTTCTCTGCTTGGCCATCTGTCTGCGGATGATAGGCGGTACTGTGGTGGCGTTTAATTCCCAACTGGGCCGTAAGGGAACCCCAGAAATCTGACATAAAACGCGTGTCCCGATCAGAGATGATGTCGTCCGGGATTCCTCTGTTTCGTACCCACATGTCAATAAAATCTTTGGCGAACGCTTCTGCAGTTAAATCTTTTTCCTTTGCTGCTTTCCACCGCACTCTCTTGGTTAGCGGATCGACGATCGTGATTATGCAGTCGTAGCCATCCTTGACCGTGGCTGGCAGCTTGGTAATAAAGTCCACATTAACCCTTGAGGACCGTGTCTCCGGAATCGGCAGCGGTTGCAGTAAGCCGTAGGGAAGTTGATTGGAATGTTTCACACGGTGGCATACGTCGCAACCCTGAACCCATACTCTTATTGATTGAGTCAGCTGAGGCCAATAGAACTGTGATGCGATGGTTGCCGCCGTTTTTTCTGCTCCTTGGTGGCCGCCGCCGAGCGGAGAGTCGTGAGCTTCCGAGATGACGTCGCTCCGCATGTCCGATGGGATGCAGAGTGTTCCCGTGTCCCTGCGAAAAAGAAGGCCATGGTCAAGCCGAAATAGCCTCGCCCGCACGGTATTTTTCCGATGGTGCTTCCCTTTCGGACGCCGAGTTGCCTGATTATCGGCCTCGTCGGTTATTTCGGCTTCCTCGCGGAGGACATCGACAATTGGACCGAAATATGCGTCTTCAACCAGTAATTCACGTACCTCTTGCTTCCATTCCTCTGCACCGATGATTTGAAGGTCCATGGTGTTCATGCTGATGGTGGCTACTGGGGTTGCTGAGGCTGGATGATGGATTCTGCTCAACGCATCCGCCACAAGGTTGGCCGCTCCTGGGAAGTATTTGATCGAACAGTCAATCTGCTGCAGTTTATCCAAGTGTCGCCATTGGCGGCTGGAAAGCTTCTTCTGGCTTAAGATATGCTGTAGCGACGCGTGATCTGTATATACTGACGTGTGTCGATTGCCAAGGTAAGGCTCCCAGTGGGTTAAGTTGTCGTGGATCGCTAATAACTAGCGGTCATACGCTGCGTACCGCGTCTCGACGTCGTGTAATTTTCGAGAGAAGAAGCCCAGCGGGCGCTCCACCAGCCGGCCCTCGGTTCCCCAGGGTTGCTTTTGAGCCAGAACGCCTCCAATCGCCACGTCTGACGCATCAGTGCGCAGAATATAGTCGCGCTCAGGATCGCGTAGTGCCAGCACCGGAGCAGACGCTAAAGCCCTGCGAATATCGTCAAATTCGGCCTGGTGTTTCCGCAGCCACCGAAATGCACGTTTTTCGGTTGTCAACGTGTATAACTCTGTAGTCCGGTGCGCGAATTTGTGTACGAATTTCCTATAGTAGCCTGCCAACCCCAGGAATGATCGAAGCTCGGTTGTACTCAACGGTACTGGCCAGTCTCTCATGGCTGCGATCTTCTTATCCTCCGTGTGAATTCCATTCGAGTTGACCTTGAAACCGACAAACGAAGTCTCCGTGGCTCCAAAAACGCACTTTCGCTCGTTCAACCGGAGACGCGCCGCTCTGATTGCCAGCAAGATAGTTTCCACGTACAGCTTATGTTCAGCCAGATTGCGAGAGAAAATTAGAATGTCATCTATGTACACAATTGTAAATTTCCTATACAGGCGTAAGATTCGATGCATAACGCGCATGAACGCTGACGGCGCGTTGGCCAGCCCAAACGGAATTACCGTCCACTCGTAGAACCCCTCCGGAGCGACAAAAGCCGTTTTATGCCTGTCATCCGGATGTATGCGCAACTGATGGTAACCACTGGCCAGGTCGAGCTTCGTAAACACCCTGGAGCCGTGCAGCCGATCGATGAGATCTTCTATATACGGCAGTGGGTATCGGACTTTGGTGGTGATTGAATTTAGGCCTCTGTAATCGACACACATCCGGAGTCCAGAGCCATCTGGTTTCTTAACAAAAATTACTGGGGCCGCGAATCGGGATTGGCTGTCAGTAACCCAGCCATTGGTAAGCAACTTGGCAATTTGGATTTCGAATTCCGCGCGTTCCGAGTCTGACATCCGATATGGCTGGCGGTGAGGTGGCTTTGCTGCCGGATCAGTATCTATGCGGAAGTCATGTCTCGAGGCCGCAGGAACTCCCGTTGGCGGTTCGAAGAGATCTGCAAATGCCTTCCTCACTCGTAACCGCCATATTTCAAGGTCTGCGGGCTTGTGTGGAGTAGGCTCCTCCTCCTCCTCCATGATTTTGTCGACGCGTTCCCGGATGTTGGCTATAAAGATTTCTGATGACTTGCACTTGGCAACGAAGGACGCGGACACCATATTAATTGCCGATCTACGGGCCACTGTTCTGCAGTGCGCACGAACTTCTCTCAGTCGTCCTTGGGAGGTTGGAGGCCTGCAAGCGATGTTGTGATGATTGTTGAAGGAAGGCGAGAGCCTTGTTGTAAAACAGTCCAATCAGGCTCCAGCATGTGTAGAGTATTAGTTTTATGGTCGATGAGGTGTAAATTGACTGCCATCCAATCTTTACCGACAATTAGATCATAGATGCCTCCCAAGTCGAAAACCGTGTACCAACCAGAAATGTCAACCCGATTGCCGGTTACGCCTCTTATTGACGCATTGAGCCAAACTTGCCACATATCTTCCTCTGCCTTCTCTTCCCCTGCGACAGAGACTTTCATGCGCCCACAACGTCGACGTTTTAACCCTAGGGAATTGGCGTAAGCGGTATCAACGTAACGATGGGAGGCGCCGCAATCAAACAAGGAGTATGCTGAACGAATTTTGTTATTGGAGGTTGAAACAGAAGCGTTAAAACGTAGTAGGTCAGAGTTAGGTGAACTGATGTCAGAGTCAGGTGGAGAATCAGATATCTCATTATGTGTCAGGCTGCTCAAGTACAATTTTGCATGCCGTATGCGCTTCTCTTTGCCTGTCCCTATTTCCTCCGTTTCCTTAACTTTTCCAATAACCGTCTGGGTAGTAGGACGTTCTATCACTACTCCCAATTGTCGTTTCCCTGGGCCTCCTCCCCCTCAATAGTCTCCTGCTCCGCCGCCGAGGGTTCCGCCGCCGAGTCATCCGCATCGTCGTTCGTGATTATGCCGTCCCCGGTGGTCTGAATATTATTGATGTTCCCGGCTGTAAACCTGGTTGAACCTCCCTGGCCCCCGTGACGATTATCATTGCGATCACGACCTCCCTCCCGTCTACCACGGTTCCCGTCACCTCTGGCACGGAAAGCTTGGCCTCGCCCACGAGTGTCTGGGGTTGCACAATCGCGTGCCTCATGTCCGAAACCGCTACAGCGGTAGCACTTGGTATTGGCGTTAGCTACAGTGAGGTCCATCGGCTCAGACCCAGTAGGCGTTGGAGTGTTGGTTGGGACGAAACTGATTGGCGTAGCCGCGATAGCCGGATGCGAAGTTGTAGGTTCTGAGAATTCGCCGACTATCTCCATGGCATCGGCCAACGTGAAAGGCGTCTCTGGCTGGAGTTTTTTTTGCATGCGCGCTGAGGCGATGATCTGATCTGCGATTCCCGAAGGTAGCTTGGAGCAGTACTCGTCGTACAAGGGATCCTCGCGCGTGATAGTAGTCTCTTTTTGCAACATGCGGATAAGTTCGGAGAATCGCTTGTTGAAGTACGCGACATCTCCTTTGGAGTAGCGTAGGGCGTGGATCTCCTTTCGAACTGCGGTAATGGCGACTTCTGGGACGAATCGATGGCGAAAGCGGATTCGAAGAGAGGCCAAGTCACTGGTGCATAAGAGACGTTTGCAGGAGGGATGATCGTGACACCTTGCTGATGGATCCAATGCGCGAACCAACTGTACGCCTCCGGGTCCATGAACCGCCAGGCCGAATCAATGCGCTTATCCGACTCCGTGGTACCCATTGCCGCGCCACCTTGGCGTACCCAATGCTCGACCTTGCGAAGGAATAGATTGACAGTTTCCAACTTGAGGTCACCGGTGAACAGTGGAGGCTGATGCTGTTCAAGATGGGATTTAGACAGAGCCCCTTCTCCGCCGGTGTTGACGCCACCGACACCAAGACGAGCCGTCATTTGCATCATCGTGTCGAATCGACCGCGCCACGACTCCAGCTCTGTCAACGCGTCGCCTCGCGCGGTGATGACGTTGACGAGCTGGGCCTCAAGGGACAGTACGCGATTGGTCAAACGTCGGAGATCGTTGGTTTGGGTGGTGTAGGATTGGTAGATTGTGGCATAGAAGTCGGTTACTCCTTGACGACTGATAGCCGTAACATCGGCAGTAGCTGCATCTGGGGGTGCACGAGCAGCTCCTTGGAAACAATGGATCAGGCCATCATCATTGTCGGCTCCAGGAACAGGCCAGTTGAAACCTTCGCCTTCCATTCCTCTGATTAGTGAAGTTTTTACTAAATTTGTAAGGCTACGCCCATCAAGGCCGGAACACAACGCCGGCCAACTAGAATACTTAGCGTAAAGCTTAATTCAATCGTTTGTTTGTATTTTAATTGTTTGTTTGAGTAGACGCGGGATGAACGTCGCTTCGTCGTGTGTTTGTAGGTGCGGAATCTCCGTCGCGTCGAGTTTCTTCGAGAAACGCCCAGCGAACCTTCTGTCGCACCTCTCCTTCGCGAGATCGCGGAATTGAGAGTTGCCGAGCGTCGTAGAGAGAAGAGAGAAGAGATTTTGAGAAGTTGCTACCAATTGAGAGGTCGCGAGAAGGTTGCTTCATTGACTAGCTAGCGACGCACAGGTAACCTGGGCCGTGCGCTATAGCCGAGTCGTAGCCGGGCCGCACGGAGCCGCACGGAGCCGCACCTCAAGTACACGGCAGAACCTCCCACATTGTGCTCTACTTTCAACTACAATCTGAACAATATTTTAACAATATTCACCTGCCAGTATGGAAAGAATTAGAGATCCTGTTTTGCATTCAAGGTTTCATAGAATCTAAACCATTCTTAAAATTCCTTATTCCTCAATTCTCCATCCTACCATCACCATCACACTTCCACTGACTGTTGTGTTTGCTTCTATAATTTAGAAAATACTGATTATATATTTTTTGAAAGCATTTTTCATATGTATGGCTGCATAGAAACAGCAGAAGTATTTTGATAATCAACTGCTTTGATTCATGAAAATTGAAGAACTAGTTGGATTTATACACATAAGATCAGTGTGGGGGTTGGTCAATTTTTGTACCAATCAAACCAATCTCGTTTGGGATTTGGTACAAATGATCATCATATATTTGGATTCGTACAAACTGGTTTGCAAACCTTATATACTAAGTAGCGTCATCACTCATAGAAGCTTTTACATGCTTGCATACGATTTGACTTGCTTGTACTAGTAAATGCAAGGCCTGCTCAATTGCATTGCACCAGCTCTGGCTCAATCCCACCCAGCAAGCTGAAATCCATTCCTCCTCAACGGTCACCAGACAGCCGTGGTGTAATATTGTCGTGCGAGTTGAGATCCATTCCACTTCAATTGCATTGAACCAGACCCAACTTGATTGCATCCAGCTGTCTGAGATCCATTCCAGCTTGACTGTCTCCAGCCAGCCTCAGATCAATTACATCTAGTCTGCTGAGACCCATTCCAGCTCAACTGTCCCCAGCAAGCCTCGGATTAATCCCCTCCAACCAGCCAAGATCCATTCTTGCGTAATCATCTCCAGGCAGCCAAGAGGCTGTGATGCTCAATCATATGAATCCAGTTGAGAGTCAGTCTAGATCCAGTCCAGCTTTACCATATCTGGTCAGCCCCGAATTGATTGGGACCAGCCAGCCGAGATCCATTCCAGCTCAATTATATTCAGACAGCCCCAGCTTGTTTGCATCCAGCAAGCCGGGATCCATTCCAGCTCAACCTTCTCCAGCAAGCCTCAGATTGATCACACCCAGTAAGCTCAGAGCTGGCAATACTAGATTGTGTCTATCCAGTTGAGAGCTAGCTAAAATCCAGTTTAGTTTGACTGTCTTTATTCACCCTCAGGTTGATTGTTTCCATCTAGTTGAAAGCCAAGATTCAGTCTGTCTCGACCATCTGCACCCAGCCGAAATCCATTCCAACTTGATCATCTCCGGAGAGCGCAAGGCCAATCCCACTGAGTTGCATCAATCCAGTTGTGAGCCAGTCAAGATTCAGTTCAGCTTGATCAGTTCCAGCCAACCAAGTGACAGTCTGGATTGATTGCATGCATCCAGTCCAGTGCCAGCCAAGCTTCACTATCTCCAGCCAGCTCTAGATCCATCACGTCCAGCCATATGAAATCCATTCCTGCTGGATTATCTTGAGTCAGCTGAAAGCCTGCCATATACTATCACGTCCATCCAGTTGAGAACCTGCCGAGATCCAGAAAAGCTCAATCATCTCCAGCCAGCTGTATGCCAGCCTGGATCGATGACATCTATACCGTCAAGTGCCATCCCCGCTCAACCATCCGCTGCCAGCTCCAGCTCTTTTGGATGCAGCCAGCAGACATTTATTCCTGCTTGATTATGTCCAGCAAGCCGCAAGTCATCATAGGCATCCAGTTCAAAGTCAGCCAAGATTCAGCCCAGCTCATTTTTCTCAATGCCAGCACAGCTCGATTGAGTCCAGTCAGTCAAAAGCTTGCCCAGCTCAAGCATTTTGAGCCAGCCCACATGCAAGGCACCACCTCCATTTAGATGTGCCGTTCTCCACATACTTCCAACTAAACCATGATTGAAATACTACTACTTCTCCTGTGATTGTTTCAATCATGGGAAGCTATCCCAATGCCACCCCAGTTTGAACATCTCAAGCCAGCTGAAAGCCAGCCAACATCAAATCCAGCTGAATTATCTCCAGCTGAATTATCCCCAGATGACTGTGTGCCAGCCCAGCTCAATCATGTTCCGTTTGTCAATCGCCATCTGGGAGCCAGCCCAGAGCCAGCCCAGTGCAACTGTCTCTATCCAGTCTGTATCAATCATCACTGTCTATACCCATGCTCCAAATACAACAGCATGTATACCTCCAAGTACTGCTCAAAGTGCATTTAAGATTGATAATGGTTTTGGTATAATACAATCCATTTGTAAACCAAGTGCATGACTGTAATGGCGGAGGCTGAGTGTTGGCTGAGGGCAGAGGCACTCCTGTGATAGCCTATACCAGATTGTTCAAAGAGACAAATCCTATATGAACAATCAATTGATTAGTCTGTAGACTATGGAAGGCCACAATGCCATACCACAGATGCGACAATTCATCATCACCGACAATAAATACGTTCCATCCAAGCTTATTTGGCGATTAATTTCCAAGGAATGGAGCGGAAGCTCTCGAATGCAATAGTATTACACGAGAACAGAAGTGCATACACGGAGAACGATCGAACAAGCACGGAAGTGCATCTACAGATCCAGGTTACACAAGCATGGATGAGCTCATTGGGAGGAAGATCACATCAGTATGGAAGTGAATTTACGGAGAATGATAGCATATACTATCCGAAGATCATGATTACCTGTCTTCCATATGATGGTTTAATACATGGAAATCCAAGACAAAGGCAAGCCGAAAAACTAAGGATAGTTGAAAGATCATGATACTACCCAGGGCTATGGTCGATACATAAGGGCCAGCTGGAGGGCCTTGATGCCAATGAAACGGCCAATTTGAGGGCACATATGATCGACGCCAACAGCTGGAAGTTCACTTTGGGAATGAACTTGGGGATGGACTTGGAGGTTTCCAGCCAAATTGTGTTATTGACGGCAGCAGACTATTTGGAATAGATTCCAAAGTGAATCGGTCTCCGGACACAAGTCACCAGCCAGTATGGCCATCCCTGAGAAGTCTTTGAAATACATTGGACAAGGGCAATTACCAGCTGGAAGCATTTGTGAAGCCTGTATTGACCGACTTTTACAGTGTCGATTCTTCGGTTCTACAATAGTTACCCTTCAAAGCCTCAATTCATGGTGATCAAGCTCAACGGCAAAAGCCAAGTTGACAAAAGCTACTTTTGCACGAGATCTACTGGCTCAGTGCGCCGGTGGCGGATGACTACACATGATTATTTGACCTCCACTATTAACCACATTGAAGGCTTACTGAGCAAAGATGGCCTGATGCTAAGAGATTCACTTTGATGGATGATTGAAGTATGAGATTAACGAACATTTGATCGACACTGCTGATGGCAATTGCAATCATGATTACCATTTCACGAAATCCTTGAAGACAGTTCAAGGACGATACTCTATCAGTTTCACAAAATGATCATCTGAGAAATGTCAACGATTATCAGCATACCTGAGATTCAAAACTACAATCTTATGGAGCTTCTTCGCTGATGCTTGGTTCATCACCAGCCAACCCTGCTTCTATATCAACCTTATTGGTCGGTGCTTGGTACATAACCAGCTAACCCTGCTTCCACACCGAGTATCTTCAGCCGGTTACTGCCCAAGGTTCATGAACCAACAGGCTACCAGCGGTTGATGAACCAATGGTTAATTCTATCAGACATATGCCCATATGTGTTTGAGGAGAAGCGGACAGCGGCTCCATAGGCCCCTCCTCCAACAATTCAATGAATCTCTCTCTACAGACTACAAATCAATGCTCCAGGAGAAGAACATAAAGCAAAGTGCACTTGAAAACCATTTGGCGGTGCAATGGGCCCATAGGCCCCTCATCTGAATGAACAAACTCTTAGAGCTACTGCATACGCATGGCATTTGTCGCACGGATTGAGCTATGCTGAGAACTGCTGGAAGTGACTTTGGATGTCAGACCCTTGGACATACCAGGCAAGACCCATGTGCTGGATGACGACGAGCAAGGAGCAGTGGTGGTAGTTGGGGCAGGAGAGTGTAGCAACAATGTGGACCATAAATAACTGTGACCGGCCGCTGAGTCAAGAAGGGAGGATGCACACCACAATCATGCTCCATGGTGTTGTGCCTGCAGGTCAGCTTTTCCTGGTTTCCGCGATATTTACCGCTCCATTCTTTCTATTAACGTTGATTGCTAACACTTGTAGAGCAGGTACAGTGCCTTACTGATTGATATGAGCCTGTCCAGACGTCCGAGATGATACTGAGTCGCATATGGGAAACTACACATACCCGGAGTTGATCTATACAAATGATGCGAAATGACTGCTTGGCTGATGGCAACCTCAACACAACCACCGCATATGCATGTCAACGAAGCCTTATAAAACTGAGAAAGTTATAGCTGGGCCATGGAATGCAGATTTCACGAGTGCATGTGCAATCACACACACTTCCAAGAACAATAATTTGATACTGTGTGCCTATTGCAACTGATTCAAGGTTTCATTTGAACCTCTACTCCTATCATTCAGAAAATCTCACTTCAGATGTTATATATTGAGAATTGCAATCGCTAGTATCAAGCAACGATGGCAACAGAAAGTACTAGAATTCACGAAAATCAATAAGAGAATTGACATAAGGCTCATTACCATGACCGTCCCGGAACGCGAGCAACGATCAATATTCTTGCAAAGAACGATGGCGACTGGCAACTGTGGGTTTAGTACTGAACTCCGAACATGTGCACTTACTAAGCCACGGGAGAGCCACATAATGCGGTTTTTACAAGTGCAGAGTACAATTACACACAGTTGGAAATAGATAATAAATGTTTCTTTGCCCATATGGCAATACACTGTTACATGTCAACTGTTCCCATTGGTTTAGGAAATGCTCACTTTATACATGATGCTGCAAGACTTGCAATTGAATGCAGATTTACAAGTATCAAGCCACAATGGCTATTGAAACAGTCAGAATCGACGAGAATTTACAAGAAAATCAATATCAGAATTGACACCGTACCAACTGGCATATTGTCAAGTCGTCGATGGTGCATCAACATTAAAAAAGAGGGGAATTGCAGTTCTGGAAACTGAGAATCCACTACTGCTGAAAACACAATCTGTACAGGCAGTGCTGGAACAACAAATCATTACCACAAAGTGCACCAGCATACTGTAGATGTGAATCAATGAGATCGAGAGCAAATGCACCTGGGAATTCGAGAAGTGACTGGCAATGATGCTTGTCTTCATGACTGAACCGGAAGCACCACTGAACGGATCAGAACCACAATTGCCTGTAACCGACGATCACAATGAAATCAATTACACACACTACTAGCAGCCAGAATGCCAGTCTCATGAGCAATCAAGAAGTCAAGCTGCCCTGAATGTGAACCGACTAAAAGCCTGATTGGACCTATGAGGAGGACACTGTGATAGAGCTTCAGAGCCAAGAGTGCAAACATACCGACTTATATGATAACTAAAACCTTGTATGGGGTGCTTGAAAATTAGATGTATCAACGAATATGACCCTTGGAGAGCGGTTCAACGGACTTCCCTCTGCTGCCCTGAATTGAAGCGGTTCTTAGATTCCATCAAGAGATAACCTTTCAAAATCTAATATCTGCTACAGTTAGCGTCACTGTCGGCAACGACTTCTACTGACATGAACGCCCTTCGAATCGACAATGCTAAACCATTTTGGAATCATGTCCATAAGCATGACCCTATGAATAGTATTTGCAAACCCACAACTTGAGTTGGTCCACAAATTTGGAATTCAAAGGCATGAGAACTGGAGAACGGATGCCCCGATACACCTAGAGCAGATGCATCCTTGGCTATATGGTGAGTAAGACCTTGAATGGCACACTAACGAATTGGATACCGTGACTCGAACAAGTAAGTACGAATGCATGTCGATATATGACGACTGCAATCGAAGGCTGGACAATGTGGAAATAAATCAACCATCATTCCATCTCAATCCAAATGGCATCCCAATGCTGTAGACGGAGAAAATCCGGATAACCGATATACGACTCAATCTGCAGTTGAAACATACTTGTTTGCACTGCAACCGAACTCAAAGGGCAAAGGTCAAAGGGCAAAGTCAAAGGGCAATCAAAGGCAGAAGCCTCGAAAGCATGGCGTGACATTCAGCTGCAATAATCAAGATGAGTATACCCATTGTAGTCAATTCACGGCTGCAGTGACTATTCTGAGAGGGAGCAGACAGAATGCCTCGAAATTATGAAGAAATCGCAGTACAAGGGAGATATCCGGGACTACATCGTAAAGATGGAGGACTTAAACTACCATGTCTGCTTATCAGGGATTGCATGGTGACAGACTCAACACAGCGGTCTCTACGAAGAAATCAAGGATCGAATATCCCTTTCGAAGATTACACCAAACTACGACGTAGAATACGAATTACGGCTCAAACACGTCGGCGGCGCATATGAGAGACACCTGCAAGAAAGGCACCAGCACGACGATCACAAACCCAAAGACAAAAAGCACAATAAGAGGAAGCGTGATGATGTTGGTGATGATAAGGGGAATCAAGGAAATAAGAACTTTGAGAAAGGTTCTGACTCTAAGAAACCTCGAACGGAGAAGAAAGGTCCTAAGCCTGTCAATGTAGACAAAGGTGAAGCCCTGAAAGGTATTCCGGAATCTTTGTTGGAAGCAAGAACCAAGCGCAATAAGTGCAAGCGCTGCGGTTCTTCAGAGCATCGATGGGTATTCTGTATGAATGCCATCAAGATGTCATCCAGTAAGAAAAAGAAGAAGGATAAGAAGTCTAAGGTGAAAACGCCAGAAGTAACTACCTCTTCTGCGAAGGTCAAACCCAGGAGTCTGGCTGACCGAATTACGAAACCGGCAGCAGCCTGAATCTCTTGAGTGCTTTACGAGGTTGACTCCGACGATATGGAAATTGATGGATGAAATGAGTTTCTTTTGTCTTTCCTTTGTTCTATGGGATTGCAGTCTTTCCTATGGGTTTTTTATGAGGTACAGACACCTCCGGTTTTTGATTTTATGGGTACAGATATTCATATATCTTTTGGGTTTTCATTTGGGTCCTAACGACCAATGCTGTCATTGGTATTATAGCTTTTCGATATTCAATATACTTTCTCGTCTACTGTTTGAAACAGGGTGCCAGAGGATGAGTTCAATACTCGAAATATGCTGGTCAAATAGCATCCAAGCGTGACTAGTGACAACTATTACCAATCGAGCATACTCATTCAAAACTCATTTACCTACGCATCAATCACAACCATGACCCATCGTGGCCAGCGCTGTGTCGAAAGGCAGTTCAATATGGTTGTCCACCGAAAAGATTGAAAACGCAAGGCTGCGGCGAGCGCACCTCAGCCTGTACCCAAGAAATCCAAACAATGACCACCTGAACCTAGGACAGGTTCAAGATTCACAGTACGCATGTTTGCAAGCTTTCGAGACGAGAAGAACATCCCTGGATGGGTTCTCTTGGATACTGGGTGCGATACACCTATGATGTCGAAGCTGTGGGCCGATTCACATGGTGTTCCATTAGTGACTCGAACGGAACCAAAGATAGTCGAAAACTCTAATGGCGAAAGAGTAGAAGGAGTGGATTGGCAGTACACCTTCCGCATTACTCTGCAGTATGAATCCCATTATACCAAAGAAACCTGCGAAATTGGTCCAATGGAAGATTCGTCTGATATCATGTGACCTTACAGGTGGATTGTCAAGCATAGAGCACTCAGTGGAGTTATCGAAGAAATAATAAGCTCCAAGTTACGTCGAAAAACTGCCATCAACATTGCACAAAGGCAGCGGTATCTTTGTTCTCAATCGAATATGACGATTCCATTCTGATGTTTGGAACAGTCCTGAGATGGATCGGGGTTATTGGTTCAATGCACGTCAATGCGGCACATGAAATTGAGATCGATTGGGTAGAGCGAATTCCATGGCAATACAGAGACTTTGAAACGTTATACAACGGAGAAACTGCCAATGCCCTTCCGCCTCATCGATCCTACGATCATGCCATTGACTTGAATGATGGAGTGCAACCTCCATGGGGCCCCATCTACGTGCTCTCAGAGAAGGAGCTTTCGGTCCTGGAAGAATATCTGAAGGAAATGCTTGATTCTGGAAAGATCTGTCCTAGCAAGTCACCCGCAGGTGCACCCATACTCTCGTTCCAATGCCACACGGAAGAGGCTTACGATTGTGCGTGGATTACAGAGGTCTAAATCGTGTGACAATTGTGAACCGATACCCATTGCAGCTTATGAACGAACTTAGAGACAGGGTTGCTGGATTGAGGATTTTCACCAATATTGATTTGAAGGCAGGGTAGAACCTGATTCGAATTAAATCTGGTGATGAATGGAAAACAGCGTTTCGTACGAGATATGGACATTATGAATACCTAGTTATGCCCTTCGGATTGGCAAATGCGCCAGCTACATACCAACATATGATGAACGATATCCTGCGAGATCTAATCGATCATGGAGTAGTAGTCTATATAGATGATATCCTCATCTATACAGAAAACGAAGAGGAGCATGTGCGATTGACTCGAGAAGTCGTTCGCCGATTACAGGAAAATGACTTGGCTATAGCACCCGATAAGTGCGAAAGGCACCAGATGCAAGTCGTGTTCCTTGGGTATCTCATATCGGGAGAAGGTGTCAGTATGTCAGAAAACAAGATTGATTCTATTCTTACATGGGAGACTCTGGAGTCTGTCAAGGACGTCCAGTCGTTCCTCGGATTTGCAAACATCTATCGACGCTTTATCGAAGGATTTTCAAAGATATGCCATCTCTTAACGAAGTTAACCAAGAAAACCAACGAAACGTTTGACTGGAAAGCAAATCTCTGAAATCAAATAGCCTTTGACATGCTAAAGAAGTACTGTACTGAGGCTCCGATATTACGGCACTTCGAGCCTGTTTGGCCCATAGCGATTGAAACTGACGCAAGCGAATTTGCAATCGGCGCATTACTCTCCCAAGTCATCGATGGACGATTGCATCCTATTGCCTACCACTTTCGAAAGATGGGTAAAGCCGAGATCAACTACAAAATCCATAATAATGCGATGCTCACCATAGTGTCCGCGTTCAAAGAATGGAGACGTTATCTCGAAGGTGCAGCTCAGCCAATCAGTGTGTTCACCGATCACAAGAATCTCGAATACTTTACGACTACGATGATCTTGAATCGGAGACAAGCCCGCTGGGCTCAAGTGTTGGCAGGATATGATTTCAAAATATTCTACCAACCCGGTAGTGCAAATGGGGAACCGAATACATTATGTAGGCGTTCGGAGTACCGCCCTAAAAAAGGCGGAGATAGTGCCGAAAAAAACGAAAACCAGCCTATCCACTGCGTGCTACAACCCGATCAGTTGGTATCTTCGCTAGGAGAAACAGTGCAAGTGACGGCGATGAAGTTACATGGCGAACCAATTGCGATTTCTTCTGCAAAGTAGATAGCAATTCCAGTAGTCAAGTTCAATTCATGGCTGTTAGAAGTAGTGGTCAGCACCGCTGATAACGATGCTGCATGGCAAGAAGAGTACGTCCGAGCTATGGAAGGAAATCCAAGCCCAGATATCTTGTTCGAAGACGAAGACCTTTATTTTAAAGGCAGGCTGTGGATCCCGGGCGATCTGCAGTTGAAGGAACAGATATTGGAAGCGGAGCACGATTCGAAGGTGGCTGGACACATGGGGCAGGACAAAGCAATCGAGCTGGTCAGACGAAACTTCTTTTGGCCGGAAATGGAGAAATTCATCAAGGATTATATCCGCTCATGCCCGGATTGTCAGTAAAACACAGCGGCTCGTCATGCTCGCTACGGTCTTCTACAACCCCTCGAATTAGCATACCGCCCATGGGATTCGATTCCCATGGACTTTATCATCAAATTACCGGTATCAGACGGGTGCTCATCGGTATGGGCAATCGTTGACCGATTCACCCAAATGGCTCACTTCATTCCATTGAAAGATGGAGAGAAGTGAGCAACAGACCTCGTCAAAATCTTCTTGAAAGACGTATGGAGATTTCATGGTCTACCATCGAACATTGTGTCAGATCGGGACTCTAGGTTCACTTCCTCGTTTTGGTGCTCGTTGGTCGAAGCTCCCAACATTAGGTTAAAGATGTCTTCGCCATTCCACCCTCAAACGGACGGGCAAACGGAAAGAGTCAATGAAACGCTAGAATGCTATCTGCGGAATTACTGCAATGAGGAGCAGGACAATTGGTCCGAGATGTTACCAATGGCAGAGTATGCTTTTAATAACTCTCTCACCACTGCTACGGGAATGTTACCGTTCTTTGCAAACTTTGGGTTCAATCCTCGAACCAATTGGCCCATCGGAGCAGAAGGGAAGAATCTGGCATCTAGGAACTTCGTTCACTGGACGACCAGCGTGCATGCACTCTGCCGTAAAGGCTTAGAGCAGGCACGGGAGACAATGGGGAAGTACCATGACTTGCATGCCCAGGAAACTCCGAAGTATTCGGTTGGCGATCCAGTTATGCTAAATGGGAAGAACCTCAAAACTCAAAGACCATCTAGGAAACTTGATGCAAAGCTTCATGCACCCTTCAAGGTCTCGAAGGTGCTCTCGCCCACCGCTATTGAGCTTGAGTTACCGAATCGATGGCGTATTCACAATGCAATCCATGTATCACTCATCGAACCTTATCGACTCGCCACCAACACTACTAGACCTACACCCGAGCTTGCTTCAGCCAGCGAGCAGAATGAGCTTGGTTATGATGTTGACGGCTACGAGTACGAAACAGGCTATAAAGTTGAGGAAGTCATGGGTAGCCAGTACAGCAAGGAACGGAAACAGGTTTTATATCAGGTCAAGTGGAAGGTGTATCCGGAAGAAGCAGATTGGACTGAGGAACCTTATGAGAACTTCGACGACAAGAGACTGTTAATGGAGTATCACAGATGGAATCCTGAGCCCGCGAAGGATAATAGAATCCAACGTTTGAGCTAGTACCTTTTCCCCACGACGCGTTTTCAACGGCTAGCAAGACACCGGACGAAGGATTTGGTTTTCAAGGGCACAAGAGGCCACGATTTTCCAAATCAAGAGAAAGATGGATCAAGAGAAAGATGGATCAAGAGAAAAGATGGATTTGGTTTTGGGCACACGGGGTCAAGATTGTCCAAATCACAGAAAGAAAAAAGAAAGCAAAGTGTCTTAGTTAGACGCAACCTGATTGATCCATTCTGCTTGCGGCCATATGCCTCATGTGGACATAAGCAAACTGATTGGTCGATTGTGCTTGAATGTCTCAAGCTGGACGAAGCAAAATGGTCTGTGTGGATTCACTATGTCCAGGATTTCAAATAATCCACTTCAGCGCGCTGGCTCACATTTTGCCAAAGGCAACGAAGAGCAGATTAGTATGGAGTATGGTCGTTCAGAGACGAACTCTCTAAGTGAGAGGTTAGTGTTATACGTAGCAAGTTCGCAGTGGGGTCGCGTACGATCACCCGCGATTTCCCTGATTGGACGTCATCGGCTATCGCTCATCTCGGATGCCAGAACCAATCTTTTCGGATGGCTGGTATACGAACTCCCACACCATCGATAAACATCGACGGCTAGTCAATGGCCGCGGTCGCTCCTGCTCCGAATCGCCGATAACAAACATAACAGCTGAATGGCATCGGCCAAGAAGCTGACGCTCGCCGACGACAAATGAACAGCTGGCAATCAACTGAATGGCGCCAGCCCAAAGACGACGACTGCTGGAGGCCTAAGAATACGTGCCGACTCTGAACAGCGAAGCAGCTCTCTATCAAAGAGGCCTATTCGTCTGGAGGTCATCAGATCAAAAGAATACCACTGGTCCGAAGACACAAGCCCACGAGCTTGATGTCATAATGGATACCGATGGTCTGATTATAATCCAATGACAATAAAGACGATAGAGAATCGGGAGATGGAGGACCGTGGTAGTTGCGCATGAGCGGGCATTGGTTTGAAGGAAGTTCAAAGGTTGTTATGGTGCTGGAGGTCGAGGGAACAGTATAGATAGAAGTATTTGTTAGAATGCGAAGAAAGAGGTATAAAGACCTCTGCGTTCTTCAAGGGTAGAAAGGGTATCAACCTTCTCAGCGAGGAGAACAAGCCTTAACAATATACGAATTGGAGAAAGCCTATTCTTTTCGTTCAGAACCTTTTAGTGATTTCCACATCCCGAGTGAAGTTCCTAACCTACATTCAAAGCAAGTTCCGAATTAAGTACGGATACTACTTTGACCGGGTAAACCTGAAGTGACACTCCCGGTGTTACACGATTTCATAGTCGGGCCATTATGATGGGCTGCCGGCTGGGTTTTCGGTGCCTTCCAGGTGCTCGATAACAAAGTCATACGTTGATATGATTTCGGCCCAGCGAGGTTGCCGTTGGAACAGTATTTTTGACATCTGGAAGTACTGGAGGTTTTTGTGATTGCACTGCACTGAGACCTTGTGCCTGGCGCCCTCAAGGTTATTCCACCACTGTTTCATTGTCTCTACGCTGGCTAATGGTTGGCAATTGTATGTGTTATAGTTCCACTCAGCTGGACAATACTTTTGGGAGTAGAAATTAACTGGGTGGAGCATTCCGATGTTATCAAACTGATTGAGAATGCTGGCTATTGCAAAGCCGCTGGCATCAGTGTGAAGAACAATTGGCTTAGTCAGATCAAAGTGCTGCAGAATCGGTGGGTAGGCAAAGGATCCCTCGAGTTTCAGGAATGCCAGCTCGGCTTGTCTTGCCCATTCCCGTTTAGATCTGATCAGCTGGAACCGATTCTGGGGTGCTTTTGACTTCTGGTTCCACTCGGATATCAGTAGCAGTTCTGTATGTGGGAGTGTCACCTTGGCATATTTCCGGATGAACCTTCAGTAGAAGTTTGTGAACCCTGTAAGCACTTGATTGTCTCAAACGGACTTTGGAGTTGGCCAGACTGTGATTGTGGCGATGCGGTCTGTTTTGATACCAATACCATCACGAGATATCATGAATCTGAGGAAGCCAACCTCCATTGCTCTCAATGGTCATTTTCCGCTTTGCAGTATAAATTAAATTCACAAAGATGTTGCGGCACTTTTCTCACATGCTTGTTGTGCTCTGTTTCATCTGCCGAATAACACAAGATATCGTCAAGGTAACAAAGAGCAAAGACCGCAATTTAACGTTTTAGGCAATTGTCGATAAACGACTGCAATGCAGTGCGTACATACGTCAAGCCGAAGGGCATAACTCAGTATTTGAACTGGCCAAACGGTGTTTGGAATGCGGGCTTGTACTCGTCGCCTTCTGTAATTCGAATTGGATTATAGGCTCCGCAGAGATTCAGCTTGTTGAAAATCCTGGCATTGCGCACACAGTCAAGTATCTCTGAAATTGGAGCGAGTGGATACCTGTTTTTCACTGTGACCACATTCCAGGCTCGGTAGTTGAAGCAAAGCCTAAGGCCTCCATCGTTTTTTTTGCGCAAAAGTATAGGTGCTGCCACCGGTGATGTTAACCACTGAATGAAACCATGGGCCCGGTTCTTCTAAATAAATGCCTTCAAGATTTGCAGCTCGACCTCAGAATGGTTGTAAATCTGCCCATATGGCAACTGATGGCCGGGCTCAAAATCAATCACATGGTCAATTGGCTGATGCAGTGGTAATGTATCTGCCTTGGCCTTACTGAAGACCTCGACAAATTACTGATATTTGACGAGAATGCACCCTGCGTTGTCTGTAATTACTGTCTGTACTTCTGCTCGATCTGCATGAATTAGTTAAGGTCGCACATAGGACTGGAGAAGGCAAGGATTCCCAGGAGTAGCAGGACCGCAGGCCCAACACCATAGAGCATGACCATACTGTATGTCATCCCTCCGTGACTCAGCGAGCTGGTAGCAGTTATTGCAGGACCCCATCGTTGGTGCACTCTTCTGCTGCAACTGCCACCGCTGCTCCTGCTTGTCATTATCCAGCGCTTGGGTTACACCTGTTGTATCTGAGGATCTGATGTCCAATGTCGCTCCAAGCAGCCCAGTGCACTCTTCACTTTGAAGGGCCAATGCGTCCACAACCTCATCACTAGCTAAGAGATTGTAGACTGCAGAAGCTTTGAGTATTGGTTTGTCTGGAGGATCCACGTTTTGCTCACCAGGGTCCATTTCCGCCCACATGATCTTTTCCAAGCGGACTTCTTCCCATGGAACACTCCCATTCGATGTCCATAGAGGGATTGATTGTTGACATGTCCAATTGATATCGGGGTTTTGGGTGCTGAACCATGGCAACCTTGGTACATGGTCATAGGCTTGCATTGGTACAACTAGAATATCCGGCTCGTGCACTGGAGCAAAATATTCTAGGTTCTGAACCATCATCATCACATTCCAGCTATCACCTGCAGACTGCATGACATGCCCATCAAGGCCCAGAGTGGTGATGCCTGCTGCGTCGTTTCTTGGGCCAAGTTTGTTTCACAGCCTGGGAGACATCAAGATGCTTGTCGCACTGCAGTCAATAAGTGCTGCTATGGGTTGCAGTTCATCTTATCAGTCTCAAATTTTGACTTCATGAATGATGTGATCCGAATCCAGATGTGCCTTGCCCCAGAGATTCAGGTTCGACATGTGGGCTCACGGGCTGTCCAGCACTCCCTTAATTTCAATGATATTCGGTCAGGTCGAATCTCATCCAAAGTGGCGATTAACGCCCGCGTGCCGATGGTCTCAACTCCCAGCACTCTTTCGTTCATCCTCTTCCGCTGAGCCAAATGACGCAAGAGGTAAACAAGTTTTTTGAATTCTGGGTGTCAAATGACCACTGGTATTGAGCTTGCCAGTCGCCTTGCCCACCAGAGTTGAGGTGAAGTTTGTGGGAGAAGATGGCATGGGGGTATCATGTGCCGTGATGAGTTCTATGATTGCCGGCGCTGTGAAAGCATTCTCCATTCGCTTTTTGTTTCTCACAGACATCCACTCAGACCCATGGTGCTGGAGTTAAGTCGGTTCAGCACTTGTTGTTCGGTCCAGAGCCTGAGCCTGCACATTCGGGTTGTATATTTGTCGGCTCGGAGATAGATTGCCAGAAGTTGCGATTTCGGCTTTTCTGCCACTGAGACAATTCCAGTTGTTTGTGACAGATCTGTTCTTGTGGGTTCATCGTGGTCGCAATATTTGCCGTTCAGTCAATGAGTGCGTCAAGCATTTCAAACATGCCACTTTCGAGGGTGACGGGCTTTATTTGGAGGTGCAGCTCTGGCTTCAAGCCAATCGAAATCTGATTGTAAAGTTGCGTGATGTACTGGGTTTTGTCAAGGGTTGAATCTCACAATATTTTCCATAGTTGATTCACATATGCACAGTCTCATTTCAATTGACATGTCCCTGGATCAATTCGGCCAAATTTCAACTGCCAGTATGGAGTACTCGCTCTTTGTTGCGGTACTGCTTCAACAATTCCTCCACAAAATATTTGAAATCCAACAGGTATGGGTTGTGTTTCGCTGGTAGGTCCTGGCCCTATGAGATCTGATTGGTCATATTTGTCTTCAGCAGATTTGGTTCAGGATGAGTTGACCAGCTGCCGAGATTGTTGATGGCGTACTGGACGTAGTTGATATGTCCCTACCGGAAGTATACGCTGCGAACTCGGAAGTTTGAACACAGGGAGCCTGAGATGATTTTCAATTCCACAATGCCATCACAGAATCATTTCGGGTTAGAAATCTTGAACTTCTTTGAGGCGTTGGAGGGGAATTCAGTTTGCGTGATCGACTGCCTGGCATTGGCCTCCATCAGCATCGTGTTGTGCTGCATAACACCATCGAACATCTGTTTTTGCTGTTGTTACACTGGAGTAGTTTCTTCATGGTATCCGATTCTCATTTGTTACATGGTGGCAAGTTACCCTGGCTGTCGTTTTCATCTGCGAGATCGCCCAGATTGTTCAGATCTTTTTTTTTGTTGTTCTAATTTGGGCCCCAGGTCGAATTGTAGAAATGAAGCTAGTTTGCGAGACACAAGTTTGTCGACCTCCAGCTGCTGAGGCTGCAGCCTGCTGGGTGTCATCACATACCCCATCATCAGTAACTCGCAGTTGGGATGTAGTTTGCTTTGGAGGCATCGTGTAACTCTGATTGCTTCATTTCTTTGTTCATGTTTTTGACATGTCGAAAAGCAGTGAGATCTTGAATTCTCATCAGCAAAATCTATGTGATGATTGGCAAGCGATAATAGTGTAAGGATGGGTATGAGCTAGTACTGCTCTGTATGGCCAGAGATGTCAAATTGAATAGATTCAGTTGCAGATGAGAGCAAGTGATTATCTGAAGAAGAGTTATATGTACAATTATTGCTGGAGTGCGATTGTACTCCTGCGAAGTAACTATATACTGGGCAGTTCCCTGGCCCTCGGCCGGCTGCTATCCCTCAACTACCACCATTACATCCATGGGCTGACCACTTGGAGGATTTTAAAGATGCCAGTATGTTTCCAGTCCAGTTCATTGCTGTATTTTTGGGTTGCAATATATCTGGCATCCATCTATACAAAGTATTCTGCCATCAATTCTTGCCCCTTCAGTTGATATCTGTCTGCTTATCCCATTGGGATTGTTTGGCCCTTGAAATTTCTGATCTGATTTGATCAAACACCTCCCTTATGATTTTTGCTATCTGGGCTGTATTGATCTCTTGGATATCATTATTGTTACAGATTGGATGTTGTCCAAAGGTCATTTTGGAATGGAGGCCATAATTGTTGAAAAATAGTGAGCAGTTTATCAACTTTGATGAGCTGTTGTTTGATGCAAACTGGACTATTGGAAGCCATTGCACCCAGTCATTGTGTTGGTAATTGATGAATGCTTTGAAAATTTATTGCATCATAGTATTGATTCGCTCTATCTGCCCATCAGATTGACAGTAGAATGAAGTGGACAGTCTTCTCTCTATTTCTAATCATTTGCCCATGTGTTTCCAGAATTCAGAAGCAAAATTGGGTCTGCAGTCTGATACTATGGTGTTTGGCAACCTGTATAATCTGAAAACTTTCGGAAAAATATCATTCCTAGTTTCTTTCTATCTGTGTTGTTGTGGCAGGGCACTAGCTATTGTATTTTTGAAAATCTATCCACTGCTACCCATATGGTATTGAAGCCTGTGCTCTCTGGGTGTCCCACAACAAAATCCATACTGAGATCTTTCCATAGCTGTTGATGTATTTCCAGTGATTTTAACCATCCATGTATCTTTTAATTTCAAGGTTTGCTATATTGGCAAATGTGGCAATTGCAAACATATCTGTCTATATCCTTCCACAATCCTGCCTATTGGTGATTTTATTTCAGGAGTTTGATGGTTTTCACTCTTCCCTTGAGGCCTGCAGCTCAGTTGTCATAATGCTCTTTAATTATGCAGGTCTATTCTTCCTCTTTGGTTAAATAGATGTTTGTGACGTGTGTGCAAAACCCTTCACTATTATCATATGGGTATGATTGGCAAACATTCTGGACCCAATTCCAGCATTCTTCAGTATTGACTTGGTCGTCAGCTGGAATAATAGCTTCTGTGAACCACATGATTATACGTTGTGATATTGTGATATCAAAACATTTCTTTTGAACATAACTTGTTGAAATATTATTGACCCTCCCCTTTGGAGGAATGTCCCCTGGCAATCTAGTCAATACACCAGGCTGCTGGCCTTGTTTCTCTGGTCAATATAGAATCTTGCATTTCAATCTTGACAGGAATTTTAACTATCAAGTTTGTGTTCTGTTGAGCAGTGGTGACATTATGAAATATTCGAGGTTCTCATGATTTGCCAATATCTTGGGATGATGTCATGAACCTTGTCATTCTGGTCTGTATTGTTGGAGGCTTTCGACTATTGCTCCAGACTCCTGGATGAATATTTCATAGTTTTCCTCAGATGGGGTGTGTTTCCTGGAGAACAAGGCTACTGGATATAGAATTCCTTGATTGTCATATTGTGGGAATACTCCTGCAAATACATAGCTTCATGTGTCAATTTCCTGAACTAGTTCTACATTATAGTTGAAGTGTGCCAGCACTGGCCCACTTATGAAGGCCTCTTTCAACTCTGCAACTACTGTCATTTGATCTGGTCTTCAGTGAACCAGTACTAGTTTTTTTGTGAGTTCAGTGAATGGTTGTACTACCTTGCGGCAGTTGCTTATGAATCTTTGATACCAGTTGGTGAATCCTAAAAATGCTTGAACTTCTTCAGGTTTACTTGGTGCCTCCAATTCTTTGACCTTCCATACTTTCTCAGGATCCATCTCAATTCCATTATCTCCTACTATTTCGTCCAAATACTTGACCTTTTCCTGCTGAAACTCACATTTTTCTGCCTGCAGATAGAGCCCTGCCTCCATAAGTATTTGCATTACTGCCTGGACGTATGTTTGATATTCTGGTATATTGTTGTTGTAGATGAGTAAACCATCAAGAAAAGCCATGCAAACAATATCTCGGAATGGTCGCAGTATATCAATGATCAACTCCTGGCAGGTTGCTAGTGCGTTGGTTAATCTGAACAGCATTACCAATAACTGAAACAGACTATAGGGAGTTTTGAAAGCTCTTTGCCATTTGTCTCCTTCAGAAATTCGGATCATACTATAGGTAATCTTGAGGTCAGAATTGTAATAGGTTTGTGCCTTTGAGAGCTTACGGAGTATTTCCTTGATCAATAGTAGTTGATAGTGCATTTTAATTGTTCCTTTATTCGATCCTCAATAGTTCACACATAATTCTCCACATCTATTGAGTTTCGGTACAACACGTACTGGAGCTCCATATGGTGATAATAATGATTTGATGAATTCTTTCCAAAGGTTCTTTTCAATCCATTGCATCAGAACCTGTAATTTCTCCCACAACCAGTTGTAAATTAGTGCAAATGGTGAAATGAATCCTTACTTTATATCATCTTGTAGTTATATGGTCCATGTAGTGGTAGTCATTCTGCAATCACCTTGTTAAATGATGAAAGAAACTAGTGGTATTTTTTTAGTATCAGTTGTTCCAGAGGTTTCCCTGGAAGGTTCTTAACCGCAAAGGCCTTTTTGATATGGTATAGAGTTACCAAGTATAGGTTGAGTTTTTTCTTCTTGTGTCTGTACATAAAGAGTGCTGCTACTATGATATCTTGGTCATATTTGGGTGTATTCAGATTGTCTTTTGATACGATATGATCCTCCTATAGCTGTATGATCAAAAGCTTTTGGCAGTATTATTGGAGGTAGTTGCTTTTGAAACCCATCCCCTTGCTGTGGAATGTGATTGTGATTTTATGAAGGTACAGCCATAGGTGTCGTAACACTATGGAATAATATCTTAACTTGATAACGAATTCTGGTAGTTTTTCCTCATATACTTCTCTTCCAAGATTCAATTTTGCCATTGTGGTAATGGTTCTTGATTTGATAAGCCTTCCATCAATGACTTCTAATTTTTGTGACTATGGTAATTCTTTTCATTCAACTGGTGATGGCAAAGAATGTCTTTGTCTATGAATGCTATTCCTGTGGCTCCACAGTTGATTAATTGATTGGTGTCATTTCGTTTGTCTCCAATTGTGAGTGGATATTTCACAACATGGAGCTCATTTTCCATCGAAAATTCCTTTATATCCACACTTTGAATTGAGAACTGCAAAATTCCAACATGAAACAAAGCATTTGTTGACATAGATCATTTGTACCGAGTACAATGGCCATCATCATCGATCTGGTTCAGTCTTCTTCCATTGCCACATACCTTTCCTTGTCTTTCTGATGATCCTGATTTGCTTCGAACGGATTGATCTCCAATTGTCGTGATGCTGCTTTCATTATTCTTTGGAAACTCGGTACACAATACCTTCAGTCTCCACAGGATATACATAACCCTCCTTCTCTTTGCCGTTTCCATTGTTCTGGTGTGATCTTCTGTCCCTTTACTACTGAAAGATCCATCGTTGCCAGGCAATGATAGTCTGCTACTGAACCTGCTGGGGTTGCATCTGGGGCAGATGTGCCATTGTTCGCAGTATCTAGAATCATGGATTCTGCTGTCCATCTTTTTGACTGTCTTTCGGCTGAATGGGCTCTGATTTGGAAGTCTCGTTTTGAACCCAACTTGCCAAATTCAATGAGATCCTTTGGTACCTTCATTGGCAGTAGGGAGTCTTTCAGTTCATCAGCTAGACCTCTTCTTTGGGCATTTCATTTGGCTGCATCATTTTCACTAACATCTTGTTCCCACCTGTGGAACTCCACAGAGTATTTGGACAATTCTGTATCCCTTTCCTGTATTATGTCGAGTTTTCTTTCTGCTGTTGATTGGATATCCTAATTTCCACTAGCGAATTGCAATTTGTGGACTAAGATTCATGATCTGTCAAGTATGATGTGTCCCAGTATCACTTCGCAGTATGGTTGGAGTTTGTGTGAGGCTATTCCTTCCAATCTATTGATAGCATACCTCATTTTGGCTTGTTTATTGTGGAACCAGTATGGGTCATCTTTCAATTTTAGCACTAGCAGGAATTTCCAATCTCTGTGGACCTTTCTATCTATTACTGAAAAGCACAGCATAGGGCTTCTTGTGTGGTTGCCATGTCCTCCAGTTGTTCCTTTGTTGGTGTGTCTATTCTCTGCAAATGCAAGCAGTCTTTTGATCTGATCCTGATATTCATTTCTTTTCTCTCCACAGATTCTTAGCTGATACTCTGTATCTGCTAGTTGTTGTAATAATGCTTCCATTCCTGCTGGTACTTGGTTTGCCAATCGTTATTCTCAAACTAGAATTTTGGCCAGCAGGTCTCCATGTATACGGAAAACTGCTGTTGATTACAAGTTCCAGACATCTTGTCGTGTTAACACCAGATCCTTGTTTGTATTATCATTGTTTGATAGGAGGTGCTTTCCTCTGGTCATTAATTCGGAGATTCATTCTACTTGCGTGGTGATTTGGTTACGTTTTTGACTAACCTGGTTTTCAATGTCAGATCGTGGGGAGCCTGATTGTGGGGTGATATTGTCTTTTATTTCGTTGGCTACCTTCCAATCATCATGGTTGTTTTGGGATGTAAAGTCTGTCATCATCATTCGAGGCATGATATCTTGGTCCACACTCCAGTGCAGGATATCGAGTGGGCCATTATTCTGACTGCTGCTTGACATGATTGCCTGTTTTTGAATGGCAATTGGTGTTGATAGTCATTAATGTTGAACCCTAGCCCTGATAGCGAGCCTATCACTTTATCCCAATCGTCACAAATATGTTTCCACTGGTTGCTAATATCCCAATATATTCAACAATTGTTGCCACAGAAAATGTTATACTGCCCGCATGATTTGGGGTGCCAGCACATTGACACCTCACGGCGAATTGTATATGGTTCTTCTGGTAATGAATATGTACTCCTAGTCGCAATGTATACTGACGTTGTTGGTTGACTCAGTAATACCCATAAATTGTCTCGATATTGGCTTGGATGTCTACTTGAGCAAAGTATATCTCTGCTAAGAGAAGAGTAAATTTGTTTGATGTTGGGCAATGTACCAAAACAAAACAGACTCAAGGTTGATGATCCTGAGCAAGTAGAAAAGATATTTGTGATACTCAATACTGTCAAAGAAGGAATCGAATTCTTCCATGCCACTGTTGCAAGTGGATGTCACAGCCTTATCCTGAATTGATCCACAGTTGCAGTGAATAGTTGGGTTTGAATAAATGTGATCTAGGTCTGCTTTATTTTCTGAATAATACCATTGATAAATAAAATTGCAGATTTTTCACCCTTGCTCATATCTTTCCTTGGCAGTAGCACTGATTGCCAATTATGTCTGAATTCGTGGGTCTTTGAAAGGTCCACATGCAGGATGTGCAGATGTGTCTCCAATAGGAGTGAATAACCAATCGGTTTTCGGAATTGCTTGCGGATTTGAAAATAACGCAAAATTCGTTGCAGATAAGATGATAATAGTAGCAGCCCGAATGATGAGAATATCAATACATATACTGAGAATATAACTAATAGAATCGATTGTAGACTTATTCTTTTGTCAAGGTTTCAAGGCTCGGAGTTTCAGGGGGTAGAACAACAAAACTGGGATTTGTGCTATGTAAGTATTGCAATAAGACAAAACACTTGAAATTTGGAAAAACAGTAGTCAACAGAGGTTTGTACTAAATCTATTCATTGTTTTGTAGACTAGAGAACATGTGAAGAGCTAACCAATCCTGCACTGAGTCCTCCTTCTTATATACAATAAGCATGACTGTCATCACCTTAACTCACTTGTTCCATATATGTCCAAACGCTGCCAAACATTGAACACCATTTGTACAACTGCCATGCTTATGCCACCTTTCCACCGTCAGTGTCTTCTTGTTAGCATCAGTAATTATCTATTACATGTTTTCTTTCGTTCAAAACTTGTAACATACCATGGAAATTTGTATATGATTCTCACACTGTATAATCCTGTTTTCTTGCCAAATGAATGTGATTTCCACTTCATTGATCCATATTCGATTACCGATGCTCACAAACCACAGCTGTGACAGGGAGCCCCTTTGGCTATACTGATAACTCTCCTATCTTTCATGAAATGGAAGAGTGAAAAATAAAGCAAAAACCGATAAGCAATCAAGTTCCATTATTGAATGGCAAACAGGATCTAGAGGGCCTGTAAAAAAAAGAGCATAGTGATGAACCCTATGTCCCACATGTGGGTTGAAATGAGATATCCCTTAACTGTACAACATAGTAGGACTTCGCCCGAAATAATCTCAATTGGTTTACTTAGCATGTTCAAATACACTAATATAACGACCTATTCTTCCCTCATAATCTCCCTCAGAATCTACTGTTTAGCTGGGTCAATCTCAAAAGTAAGATGGAAGCAACCTCTATGACTGCATTTACCACTATATACGTCTGGTGCAATTCGGAAACTCTGAAATATTAGTTGAACCTGTTGAAGTTCAACAGTTGGTTTCTTGACCTCATCAAACTAGACAGGGAGACTATACATACGGCTGTATTCAGTAGCAGACTTCATGACATTTACCAGATGAACATATCTGACATGGGATATCTGATCTAGAGTTCTGATATTGTCACAGTGTATCAGATGCAATGCACAATTTATCTGCATGATGCCATGAATGTTATCTACAAGTTGAACCTATTGGGTAGAGGTCATGGTAGTACTAGTGGTAGCGCCAGCCCTGATACAGCCCTGATACTGACATTTGGACCAATGGAATTGGGGTTGATCAGACAAACGAATACTTGCATGTAATGTAGTGGTACAGCCCACTGCTCGTATTTCTGTATGACTCCAAGGCATTGGCAGGAGGGTGACCCAAATAGAAAACCTGCCTTGCGCAAGGCCAGTAGAACAGATACGGAAAAGGAAGCGGGAGGCATGGTCTGTTGAAGATTTTGACAGGAAAACGGCACCAAAGCAAAAATGGCAATAGGTGAGGGTTTTACCATAGATGCAGACAAATATAGTGGGGGTGGCAACACGGATGTCAGCCATGTGGGAAATACCAACATGGTACACACAAGTGAAGTGGGTTGGTGACAATGGAGGTTTATGGGATGACCAACAGGAAATTCAACAGGAGCTAAAGTGAGACAGAACTACAGAATCTTGTATCTGTGCATTTGACCAGTGTTCTGGCAATCCCTTCAACTTTGATTTGTCTATAATATTGCCAAACTGCTCAACAGAAAAACCTTGAATCCTGTAGGATCAGGTACAAGTCATATGTTTATCAACCCCATTTTTGTTGACTGAGTCTGCAATAGAAAAACAAAAATACATTCTGACAACTGCTGTGCAATTCTCTGGATGACTGCCAGCCAAACCAAGAGGATGCCACGGAAAGATGTCCAACTCACTCTTGACATGGGTAGATACCACTAAATCCGCTGCTTTGTCATCTATAAACTCACAAAGTTACATATCATTGAAGACATAAACTGGATGGAGAAGATCGGTCACCATGTTGACCTACAGCAGAATATATTATGGGTGCAACAGATGGTCTCAGGCCGCCGTCTCAAGTGCCACCTTAGTAGTTTGAAACGGAACGAAGTAGGGTGGAAATATGAGGGAATGAGAATGACGGTGTTGGCACAGTCCATATCCCCATTGTTGCAGGGCATAACCAACATGGACAATTCAGATAGCGACCTTGCTGTGTTGGCAGTGCAGTATGGGAAGCTGACCACAGCAAAGGAATCAAGAACCCTACAAATGGTGGAAACTGTGAGCAATAGGATTGTCGACAAAGAGACAATCGAGTTAGGCTGTGCAATACTCTTGGCACAAGACTTCGGCTCAGAGGTGGTCATTATGCGAGATAAGGTGGCTGCAAGGATCACAGAGTTCAAATTCCATGTCCATGCCCAGTACCAAGACCACTGCCGAGAACCGCCTGGGGTCCTACCTGCAGCCAACAATAGCAATATTCAGATCCACACAACACTGGGTATCAATCCTCTTCACAAGTTACTTTACTGATATATACCACCCAAACGGCAGGTATACAATATCAATACCTGGAAGTTACAATTGAAACAGAAGATTTGAAAGTCTGACTGCCCATTCCCATCCTCTGTACTATTCATTTCTGACGGCTTCAATACTCAACCGAGAATGCTGTTCCGGAAGGTAACCAAATATTGTATTTTGAATAAGATAATAAACAAGACAGATTCCCACTACCATATTCCAAAGATCTGATGGCCAAGCTCCAAGACACTCAACCATTCTTCAAACTAAATATTCTCTCCCGTTACGATCAGCACTGCAACCACCCCAACTCACTTATGAAGATGGCCTTCATCAGTTCCAACAAATTGTAGACTTTGCAAGGTGTACTATTGAGTATCATAATGGCACCCAGCATGTTTATGCAATAGATGGTTGACCTGCAGCTGCCGTGCATTGACAATAAGTACTATATTATATAATTGATGATATTCTGATTAATTTCAACAAGATCATTGAGTACTGCTGCCATGGTCAAGTGGTATGGGACATCATTCGTATGTTCGGCTGGTAGTTGCTGGAGACCAAGTGTACTTTCATATGGATGAAGACACTGTTCCTCAAATATAAAATCAATAGAATAAATGACAGCAACTGGGTAACGCACTGAAAGGTCAAAGCCATTACTGATGGGCTGGATCATGTAACCACCACGATATTTGAAGCTTTGTGGGCTTAACAGGACATTACTACTACTCGGTTGTAGACTGTATTCGAATTTCTAACCCATTGCTAATTCCTGTCACCATTGACCAGTGGGCATTGGATCAATGTTGTGTGGATGCCACCCAATGGACAGCAGTTACAAAAGCCATAGACTTCCTGAAGACTGTGATCATTTGCTGGCTAGTACTAGCAATGCCTGTGATTGAGAATTTTAATTACCTGCGGCGCACTGATGAATCACACTGTGCAAACTGAGTCACACTATGGCAGCTGGAAGGAGGCACCTGTGATAAGAACTTTATTATTATATACCTTTTGAAAAAGCTCCAAGATGCCATAATGCACTTCAGCACCTTCACTCATAAGCTACAGGGTGTCCCCAATTGAACTAATCACTGGTGGCTGCATCACAAAAGTATCCACTAGTTCAGAGTTCAAACAGATCATTCATTGCTCTACCAAATTCTTGGCCAGATGAAGTATATAGGAAAGCAAATGTGATCGTCAGAAGTATAACATCGATGTTCAGTACTACCCAGGTGCACAGGATTTGATCAAAGATATACATAACCATCTTGTGGACCATAAATATCTACTACTAACCTGAGTATGATGGAAACAAGTAACTTTGTTGATAGGTGACTGACAAGTGGATACAGTATATGCAGAAGTTCTACTGTCGAATAGTATCCAAGCAAACAGCTGGCTGAACATTATTCAGGTGGCCTATATGCAGTGGCCATATTGTTAGCACATACTGATAGCACTACAAAGAACTGAGCCATCAGAAGAAGAACCAGGCACAAAATCATCAGCATGGAAAAATACAAGTCCAGCAATTCACTCTAGAGGATGGTCATATTCAGCATGTGGCAACAGAGAAGTTAGATATACCCAAGGAACAGGTAATTCAAGAACCTTGTGACTTGCAAATTGCAGGCTACTTTGGGGCTCAGTAGACAACTACACCTGTAGCCAGGGTATTTTACTGGAAAGTACAAGCTCAGGACAACAAGCAGTACATCCATGGATGCTGGGCATGCCATAGTGCTAAGTACTCAAATGAAAAACTGTACAGCCTGTTCCAACTGCTCAACATCTCCAGCTTAAAAACGCAACAGATCAATTGGGACTTCATCAAAAAGGTAATTGCAATAGTCAATGATAGAAGTGGGAAAGCCAAACACAATATACATATCACATTTATTTACTCCCTAACTCAACAGGTTGACTGAGTAGCCTCCCAGTAAGCTAGTCTAACCGAGGAACAATTCACTGAGACATTCATTGACAGGAAAGTCCAGCTACATGTCCAAGCTACTCCCATAGTCTTTGATTGTAACCCCCAATTTACCTTATATTTTGTCAGCAGTTTAAGACTTGGGGTTTTAAGGGTTATAAAAACCAAAAGCCACGGTGCTTAAAGAGTTGAGGATTGTCTGTAGCTAAAGAATAAGACCTGTATGCAAGAAACTCAGTCCAAAATCACCAGGTGTGCAAGAAGAGAAAGCCGAAACTATTTCAATGTTTTGTAAACTAGTGAACAATAGAAGAAAGACACCTATTCTCTGCCAAATGCCTGACTTATATACAGTAATTTCATCCATAATCCACTCATTCTATCATCTATCTGAGCTCCAGCAATCTTTGTACACCATTTTTGCACAATTCTTACTTGCTCCATGAAATCTTTTTCTTTCAGTTCAAAACCGGATTTTTTTCTTGTAATTTATAACTCTTCTACTCATCACTGATCATGACTCCACCATCCATCTGAACTTAGCACACCCATGACAGTAGCCCCCCCTTACAAATGCTAACAACCTATGAGGTTCATAACCTACGCCTGCCAGGATGTTCAGCATGAAACTCATCAATAGCTTTATATCCATCCATATAAAGAGCAGGCTCCTGACTACGTTTGCTGAAACCTCTTCACTTTAAAAGATACTGTAAATGCCTCAAGAACAGCCTGAAAATGTCTACCTGTAAGACTTTGTATTCTGCTTCTCCATTCAAAATTGCTGATGGTGGGGGTTTTTTCTTTGGATATTGGAGGGGATTTTGAATGTCTTTCTCCAACCAAAATGTTGGTGGGACTTTATCAATGCATAGCTGGGAGGGTAATTTAATTCGATAGGCCCAGGAACTGATTACCTTGGTGACTTAATAGGATCGTATAGGTTTGCATTCGAGTTTCTCGCTCGGTCAAGTTGTTGATATATTTCATACATCCAGCCTTACACAGTCACTATCTTCCAATAGTAAATGGACACTTCAGAACTTGTTGGCTTTTTCAGACTATATGACTTGGGCCCTTTTTGTCTCTGTTCTGTGTTAACTGAAAAGTTGCTATATTCATTGGACGATCTGCTGGGTATTTACATAGCGAATATCATTATCGTTCATTATTGGGTGTTGGCAAAAGGTCATTCACAGATGAATTCCATAGTTACTGAAAAACCTGAAGCAATTGGTCATCTTTGCGACAGAATCGTTAGTTGTGAATTCTGCCAATGGTAGCCACTGGACCCAATCATTCTGCTGATAATAAACAAATATTTAGAGATACTGTTCCATTACTGCAGGAATTCTTTCAGTTTGAGTTTTGGTTTGAGGATGAAATGCAGTTAACAACCATTAATTGATTGCTTGCCTCTTGCTGACATGCTTGCGGAACTCAAAAGCAAATTGTGGTCCTCAGTCCGACACTATTGTTTTGGGCAGTCTGTGCTGTCTGAATATTTCTTTGACTTATATTTCACCCAACTTCATACCGTCCAGGTCAACTGTACAAGATATCAGATGTTGCATTTTCTTTGGATGGTCAAATGCTACCCATACTGAATTGAACTCTTGACTGGCTGGTAGGCCAACCACAAGGTCCATACTCAGATCTCCCCATTGTTGTACCAGTATTTCCAACAGTTGAAACGCACAATATGTCCTTCCATGGGTCGTGTTGCTTCATTGAGACATATGACCAATCACTACATATCAATTCATGTCAATTATCATCTCGTTTCAGGAATGGCTTCTGCTTAGAAGGTCATAAGATTTGACTTGTCCTGGATACGCAAAAACTGGAGAATTACATCATTTTTGGATCCACTTGGGCTTGTTGTTGTTCATTGGTTGAATTTGTTTTTCGGAAATTTCCAATGGTTGTTCCATATGTCTACATAGTTCTTCACAGCTGTTGTATGGGTTTTGCTGACCCATGTTTTTTACACCATTACATTGGTCTTTGGTAGTTGTTAAATCGTTGTCTAGGTTGACCGTTTCTGCAAATGCCACTATCAAAGTTTTCCATAGCTCCATATTGAGGTTTTCTGTTTTTAGTACATTGTACTCGATTTTTCTGCCCACCCATCAGGGGAATGTCTCATGGTATTCTTGTGAGTGCATCGAACTTCAATCGTTGTTTGCCTGGGCAATAAACAATTCCAACTTGAGGCAGGATAGGATTTTGGACCACTTTGTCTGCCTTTGATTGAACAGTTGGCACATCATAAAGTATTCTAAGTTCTTGTGATCTGTCAGTATCCCAATTGGGTGCGCTAAACCATTGCATTTTGGTATCTACAGTTCCAGTCTTCTAACTATCACACCGAATGCTTGATCATAAGTTTCATAATTTTCTTTGGTAGGCAAGGTTCTTTTGGAGAGGAAGGCCACAAGAGGTAGAACATTTGGATCGTCATACTAGGAGAGGAGTCCTACAGATACCTAACTTGAAGTCTTCATTTCTTGAACTATTGAATTTTCATTATCAAATTCAACTTACACTGGTGTCATTGTAAAAGCTGTCTTCAGTTCTGCAAACACCTGTTTTTGATCTGGCCTCTAGCCGAAATATACTAGCATTTTTGTGAACTTTGTTAGTGGTTGCACAACCCTGCTATGATTTGATATGAACCATCAGTCAAAATTACCAAGCCTAAAAAGGCTTGGACTGCCTGAAGATACTCTGGTGCTTTCCAGTTCACAACTACTTGAACTTTCCCCATATGCATTCTGATTCCGTTTACTCAAACAATGAACCCTTGCTATCTGACTGCTTTCTTATGGAACTTCCACATTTCTGCTTGTAGGTAGAGGCCAGCTTCCTTTAAAGATATCATTGATGCTCAGATGTATTCCTTGTGTACTTTCCGGTTGTCACTGCTGATGAGAATGTCATCCAAAAAAGCCATGCAGAATTTATTCAAGAATGGTCATAATGTATCATTGATGAACTCTTGGAACGACACAGGTGCATTGGTAAGTCCAAAGCACGTGACCAGGCATTCGAAAAGTCCATAGGAAGTTCTGATAGCAGTTGTCAATTCATCCCCTTCTGCAATTCTCATCATAGAAATTGTATTACAGATGTCTAGCTAAGTGTGATAGTGAGCTTTTGAGAGTCTTAGCAAGAATACTTGGATTGATGGCAGGGGGAACCAGATTTTGATCGTACCTTGAATAAGGCCTTGGTAATCTATACCAAGTTGTGAGCCACACCCTAGTAATAGAGTAAAGATCACTTGAACTCCGCAAGGCAACAAAGGCAACCAAATATATTTTTTGAATAAGTTCTTTGCTCTCTATATCTTAAAACTTGGAGCTTTTCCCAATATAAGTTATAAATAGATCCAAATTGCAGTCTGAATCCATCTTGCAGTGTAAATTCATCATCTTAGGGTTGATGCAGTAGTCATGTTTCCACAACAACCGTGCTGAACTGGTGGAGGATCTTGTGGTACTTCTTATGGATACCTCCATTGAGGGATTTTTCTTGTTGCTCTTGAACTCTTTAGGCTTTGTTGATTTTGTAGAGTGCGACATTGTACATCTTATGCTTCAACCTCTATATACTTCTGATAAAGGATGAAATAGCTACGGCAGAGATATCTAGCTTGGATTTTTCTGAATCCACTGTTGTTTCCATATGGTTGTCCCATACCCATATGCTTGAATGGGGCTGGCAGCACTGTTGAGAGTAAATACTTTCAAAACCTATCCTTTGGCTTTGAAACTTGATCATTACATCATTATATGATATCTGTTGTAGGCCTAATATGATCAGAAAATTGTTAAGGGTTCAGGATTCGGGGTTCTGGGGGTTATGAAAACAGACAGTGGGGTTGTCAAGAAATCCAGAAGTAGCCTGTAGCTACCAAACAAGGACTGTATGCAAGAGTTTCAATCCAGAATGACCGAGTATGAAAGAAGTGAAAGCAAAAGATAATTGATTGTTGTATAGTTGAGAGAGTAAGTAATGAAAGAAACCTATCCTCCGCCAAATACCTGGATTGTATACAGTGATTTAATCATTACATAATTCCTGCAAACTCCGGCTTTCTTTGTACATTGCATTTGAATGATTCCATTGTTTTCCGTATGAAATCTGATTTCATTCATGTCATGCTTTGGCCAGCATTCACTACCAGATTCAATTCTCGTTTGAAACCGCATTTCATTGTCGTCATGCTTTAGACTCCATTCAGAACCTCATTGCATTCTTGCCATGCTTTAGCTTTTATTTGAAACCTGATTTCATTCTCTATGTGCTTTATCTTTTATATTATTCACCGATTATCATGCCACCACCGATCATCACTCAGCACAACCATGAAAGTAGCTCCCCCTCACCACTGCCAAATACCTACGAGGTTTATGATCCGGGCTTCCCAGGTTGTTCAATAGGGAAATTGTCGACAGCCTTGTGTCCATCCACATTGGTCATGGGCTCCCAGCTGCACTTATCATAGCCTCTCTATTTTACCATATTCTGCAGCTGCCTCTGGAACAGCCTGGAATCATCTATCCACTCAACTTTGTACTCCTCTTCTCCATCCACTGTTACCGGTGGTGGTGGTTCATGCATTTGATTTGGGTGAGAATCCCAAGCAGCCTGGACAAATCCAGGAATCAGTTAAACGTCATGAATATATAGTTGACTTGGTAGTTTAATTCAATAGGCCCATGGACTGATAACCTCCATAATTTCATATGGTCCAATACATTTCCAGTCCAGTTTCTTACTGGGTTGGGCTGTCCATATGTTTCTGGCGTCCATCCATACTTTGTCTGCTATCTGTAACTTTGTTCCAACTCTCTGTGATATGATGGTCTGTTTGAACTGTATGGCTTGAGCCCTTGCGATTTCTGCTCTGCGTTTGCTGAAGAGTTGCTCCATCAGTCGGGCCATCTGCTGGGCGTTTACCTCACAAATATTATTAGGATTCTTAATTCAGTGTTGACTGAAGGTCATTCGCAGGTGACAGCCGTAATTGCCAAAACACGCGGAGCAATTGGTCATCTTCAAATTACGAATGTTAGCTGCGAATTCCACAAATAGCAACTACCAAAGCCAATAGTCCTGCGGATAATTGTCAAATTTCTGGAGATACTGTTCCATTACTACGTTGTTTTTTGCAGTTTGACTGTCAGTCTTAGGATGAAATGCAGTTAACAGTCTTCCTTCGATACCCAATCTTTTGCAGACGTGTTTTCAGAACTCCGAAGGACATTGCAGCCCTGGATCAGACAATGTTGTTTTGCACAGTCCGTGTAGTCTGAACACTACTTTGATGCACAGTTCCCCTATCTTGTTTGCATCAACTTTGTCAGTACTATGTAACAAGTTTTGTATGTTCGTTAGACCATCAACCACTACCCATATTGCATCGAATGCTTTGCTCTCTGGTAGTCCAACTCCGACATCCATGCTCAAATTCTTCCATGGTTGCTCCAGTATTTCAAACGGTCATGACATGCCATGAGTCCTTGTATGGGTTGTATTGAATCGCTGGCAGGTGTGGCAGTTTTGTATGTAGCGGTCCATATTCTTTCTCACCTGATTCCAAGAATTGCTTCAGCTAAGCATATCGTAGGTTATTGCTTGTCTTGGGTGTCCTGTGGCCAGAGAATCATGGCATTCTTGAATCCACATATTCTTGTTTTTGTCTGTTGGTTGGCTTTGTGTTTCAGAAATTTTCTATGGCTGTGTCTTGTGCATACACAGCCCTTCGCTACTGTTGTTTGGGCAATGCTGACATATGGTTCATATCCAATTCCATAGCTCTTGGAAAATTATCAAGTTGTTTCCAAAGTTGACTGTTTTTACGAAACCAAGTGCTAGCCCTCTGCGTACTTTCTTGTTGAGATTGTTCCGTGCTAGTATGATTTGTTGGATTTTTTTGCCCTGCCCTTCGGGGGAATGTCTCCTGGCATTCTGGTATGTGCATTGGGTTTTGACCTTGCTTTTTTGGTCGGTAAACTATTTTGAACTCAAATCTCGACCGGAATTCGGACCACCTGGTCCGCTTTTGATTTAACACTTTCGATGTCAAGAAGCAATCCAGGTTTTGTTGATCTGTAAATATCTTGATCGGATGTGATAAATCTCTGGATTTGGGTCTCCATTGTTCCACACATTTGACAATAGTGTGTAATTCCTGATCGTAGATCTCGTAAATATCTTCGGTGGGTCAGTAATTGTGGGAAATGACGGCAACAGAGTGTAGCACTGCTTGGTTGTCAGGTTGAGAGAGAACTCCTGCAGATATGTAACATGAGGCTTCAGTTTTGAAGACTATTTTTACTTCGTAATTGAGTTAGGCTAGTACTGTTACCATTGTAACAGCTCTCTTTACTTCCACAAATGCCATTTTATGATCTGGCCCACAGAAGGAATGTACTAGCTATTTTGTGAGTTTTGATAGTGGCTGCACTACTTAGCAATCATTCCGTATGGATTGTTGATAGAAATTGGCGAAGCCTAAGGAGGTTTGGATCCTATCACGTATCGCTGGTGCTTCCCAATCATCAACTGCATGGAAATCCTTCGGATCCATTCTGATTTCATTTTCTCACACACTTAATGCTAGATATTTGACTTCTTTCCTATGGAACTCACATTGTTCTGCATTTAGATAGAAACCAGTTGTTCCTTGTGCAGTCATAAATACTCTGAGATGTTCCTTGTATTCCTTCAGGTTATCACAGTAGATAAGGATGTCATCCAAAAATACCATGGAGAAGATGTTCAGGAATGGTTGTAGTGTATCGTTGATTAATTCTTGGAAAGGTCCTGGTGCGTGGGTAAATCCCAAGGGCATAACCTGGCATTCAAAAAGTCCATAGCCGGTTCTGAACACTATTTTGTATTCATGCCCTTCTGCAATTCTCATCATGTTATATACATTGTGGACGTCTAGCTTGGTATAATAGCCAGCTTTCGACAGTCTTAGGAGGGTTTCTTGAATCAATGGTAGGGTGTACCGGTTTTCAATTGTTTCTTTAAGTAGGCCTCGGTCATTGACACAGAGTCTTGAACCTCCCTTCAGCCTTGGAGCGAAGTGTACTCGTGCTCTCCAAGGTGATGAAGATAACCGGATGAATCCCATGAAAAATATTTTTTCATCCATTCTTTTAAAACTTGTAGCTCTTCTCGAAAAAAACTGTAAATAGATCCAAACAGCAGAACCCTTCTTGCAGCTCAATTTCATCATTCTAGGGCCGGTCCAGAGGTAGTGTTTCCGCGACTTCCATGTTGAACAGAGGTACAAACTCATGGTATTCCTTCGGGATGACTTCTTTGATTGGTTTTTTTTGAAGATCCATTATTTCCCAGGGCTTATTGATTTCATATAATGTGACGGCATCAACCTTGAGTCACTGCTGCTTTACTCTTCTCATAATGTACAAGGCGGCTAGTAGGCAAATGTTTACCCTCTGTTTCATTGGATCTATTGTTTCGATTCGATTGTCCAAGACCCATACACTCGAATGGTTTTGGCAGTGGTGTTGGCAGTGGCTGCTTTCACAACCGATCCTGCAATTTTGAAATTTGATTGTCACATCATGAAGTCTCAACCATGGTAGTTTTAACACTATCCCATATTGTCCTAACTTTGTAAGATATACTTGTAGTTGTTCCTGGTGTGATCATATTCCTAAGTTGAGTTTGGCCATGGTTGTAATTTTTCCTGATTGGATGGGTGTTCCGTCATCAATCGCTAATTCGTATGATTCTCGTAATTCCTTCGCTTTCATCTGATGATGGTGAACAAAATATATATCCACAAATGCTATTCCCGTGGCTCCGCAGTGAATCAGAGCAGGTTTGTTGATGATCCTGTCTCTGATTTTCAGCGAACATTTTTCAACAAAATACTTGCTTTTCATTAAAGACTCCTTAATTTCTGAACAACTAATTCATAATTGAGAAATTCCATAACGAGAATTAACAACTGTAGACATAGAAGATTTGTGCCCAGCACAACTGCCATCCTTATTGTACTGGCCTAGACTTTTTCCGACTCCTCTTCCTGTTCCTTCCCCTTCTCTTCTTCTCCCTTGAAAGGATAGACCTCTACTTGGCCTGAGGCTGCTTTCAACTTCATCGGGATTAATGCCGCAATGTGCCTGCTATCTCCACAGTACATACAAAGTCCTCCTTCTCTTTGCCACTTTCTTTCTTCTGGAGTCAACTTCTTTCCATTGATCACAAACAGGTCTATTGGAGCCGGGCCAAGATATTCTGCGATGGTTTTTTCTGGTGCTGTCTCCGGGGTTGAGGGGGTGGATATGCTCTCCTTCGCCGTTTTGGACTGCTTGTATTCCACAGTCTATCATCCGGATTGTTATTCTGCAGCTTGAGTGTGGCACTGTGAAACTGTCGTTGAGGAGAGTTTGTCAAATTCTGTAAGGTCTTCTGGGATGTCACAATGTTGTAGTGAATCTTTCAATTCTTTGTACAAGCCCCCTTTGAGCAAGTTTATTTGGACTGTTTCATTGCAGGCAACATCCGGCATCCATGTTTGAAATTCAGGGTAATACTGAGATAATTCTCAGTCTTTTTGTTGAAGCTTAAAGAGTTCTCAATAGGCAGTGGCTCGTATGTCTCGATCTCTGAAGGATAGCTGAAATAGGTCCAACAGTTTTTCCAACCATGGGAGGTCGAGGTTACCTACAATGCTGCTTATGTACGGCTGGATATGATTCAACGCCATGTGTTCTAGATGGTGTGCTGCATATCGTATTTTGAATTGTTTATTGAAAAATCTTGTTGGTTCATCGGCAATTTTCATTGCAAATTGTGCCATCCATCTTCGGAGTGCTGTTCGGAGTGCTCTTCTGTCTGTTCTCAAACATTGGAGAATTTGACAGCCTTTGTGTGTTCTGCCTCCACGATTGCTGTAACCTCCGTTATTGTTCTCCGCCAGTGCAAGAACTCTTCTGACCTTATCTCTATATTTGTTTCTTTCTTCTCTACAGATCCTCAACTGTTTCTCTGTTTCGTGAAATTCCTGTCTGAGGTTTTCCGTCCCTTCTGGAACTCTGCGTGCTAGTAGTTGTTCTGGATCGGTGATCTTTGTTTGTAAGTTTCCATGTGTACAAATGGCTGCTCTTGCTTCCAAGTCTTTTACTTTTTGTTGTGTCAATGCCAGCTCTTGATTTGTGTTCTTCTTGCATGCTAGAAGGTATTTTCCATCGGCCATTGACCCAGTGATTTTTTCTGCTGGTATCATGATTTGGTTTTTGAAGCGACTAACCTGATTTTCAATATTGGAGGAGAGTGCTTCTGCTATGTGAGTGATGTAGTCCTTCATATTGTTGGCTGCTTTCAGAGGATCTTGTTGATTCAGGATTGTGAAGACTGTAATGATTATTTGGAACATGACTTCTTGGTCCACACTGGTGATTTTGATATGTTGTAGACCATTTTTCTGGCTGCAGCTTGATATGATTGTTTGCATTTTTAAAAGGTGATTGATATAAGTAGTTATTGATATTGAGTTTTAACTCACATAGTAATCCCATTTCTGCAAAGCAATCATTGCAAATGTGATCCCACTGGCCATTGATTTCACAATTAATCCAGCAATCGTTGTCACAAGGAATATCGCACTGGCATCAGGACTCAGGATTCTAGCTCATTAATGCCTGGTGGCAAATCGCTGTCAATATGTTTTCGCTAACAAAGCATATTTGCTTGCCATTGGGCTATATAAACAGGCAAATGGGATATGAAGTCAATAGTTCAAAATAGTCAGAGTATGCAGTCTTGTTTCTCAATGCAAATGAAAAAGGTATTGGATTTCTCTATGCTGCAGTTGCAGATGGATGTCAGAGTCGAATTCTGAATTGCTCCGCAGTTGCCATGGATTGTTGGGTTTGGGTAATCATAATCTAGATCTCCTTCTACTTCAGAACCATAACAAACCTAAATACAGTCGCAGGCCCTGTTGTCTTCTGTCGTATATTTAGAGGTGGTACCGGTTACCAAAAGTATCTCGATTCGTAGGATGTCGAATGATCCACAAATATGATGAAAAGATGTGTCTCTATTCTAATTCGATAACCAATGTGTTTGCGAACTTGCTTGCTGATATGCAAACTTTGCAGGATGTGTTACAAGTTTGGTGACAGTAATAGCAACCTAAGTTGTGAGGATAATGGTACATAAAACAAAAATTTGACTGGTAGAATCAATTATAGCGTCGTTTGTCTGTCAAGGGTCGAGGGTTCGGGGTTTCAGGGGTTATACAATCCGACAGCCAGGTAGTCAAGATATTCAGATGTAGTCTGTAGCTACCAAACAAGAACTGTATTCAAGAGACTCAATCCAGCATCACCAGGTATGAAAGAAGTGAAAGCCAAAGTGAATTGATTGTATTATCGATGAAAGAACACGTAAAGAGAGAAACTTATCCTCCATCAAATGACTGATTTATATACAATGACTCACTTGTTCAATAATATCTCTGAACTTCCGCTTCCTTTGTATATTGATTTTGCATTATTCCATCGTTTTCCATTCAAAATTTGATTTCATCCTTGTGGTGCTTTAGCCTGTGTTTTAACCTGATTCCATTCTTCTTTGAAACCTGATTTCATTCCTGACGTGTTTTAGGCTGCATGCAAAACGTGATTTCATTCTTGCCATAGTTTGACTTTCGTTTGAAACTTAATTTCATTCTTGTTGTGCTTGATCTTTTATGTTATTCACCGATCATCACACCACCATTGATTATCACTCAGTACCACTTTGGCAATAATGATAAAATTCAATTACGACAGCTAGTAACAGATTCTGATATGATGATATATCCAATTTGAATTTGACCATAGTTGTCATTCTTTCCGACTTGATGTGTATTCCATCCATAACCACTAACTATGTCGATTCACATAATTGCTTTTCTTCCAACTGATGATGGCAAACAAAATGTTAATTCACAAATGCTATTCCTGTGGCTCCACTGTATATTGTACTGTGTATTACAATTGACCTGACTCCAATGTTCTGTGAATATTATTCAACATGATGCATGCTTTCCATTAAAGATGCCATAATTTCTGCACTACAAATTGAAATCTGTTCCATAACAAATTGAGATTTGACAACTGTAGAGAACTGAGATTTGTACCCAGCGCACTGGCTATTCTTATTGCACTGGCTCAAACATTTCCGGATTCTTCTTTCTTTTCAACTTACTTTTCCACCTCTTGCCCTCTTTCTGAATTCCTCATGAGTGTTACTTGCACCTATCCTGATGCTGCCATCAATTGCCTTGCGCAACTTGCTGCTGGAAGCCTTGAATCTCCACCATATATGCACAGACCTGCTTCTCTTCCACAATCTTGTTCTTCTGGACATATCTTTCCTCCTTTGTCTGCAAATGAGTCCATAGAGGCAGGACTAAAATAATCTGCCACTGATTCCGCTGGTACAGCTTCTGGGGTAAATGTGGTATTGTTTACCCTGTCAGGTGTTTTGTATCTTGTATCCCATGGGCCTGATTTCTTTGTCGCCATTCTTGCGCATATCTGTGCATCATGGTTTGAGCTTAACTTGACCTAGTCAACTTCGTGGTATGGGAGATTAGTGTGATGTTGAGAGGCCTTCACCTTGCAGGGCAGGCTATTTTATAATGTATTGATTTGTGCTTCTGTGTGCAATTTTACATCAGTGACATATTCTTGAAATTCTGCCTGATATTGGGGGAATTTGCAGTGTCTTTACTTCAGCTCGAAAAGTTCTCTTTTTGTGGTTGCTGCGCTGTCCTGGTCTCCAAAAACCAAATACAGCATTTCTACAAATGTTTTCAAGGAATCAAGCTTGGCTTCTCTGAAGATTTCATCGTAGTATGCAATTACTTATACCAAGACAACTTGTTCTAGATGATTAACATTGAACCTCAGCTTCTTCAACTCAGTATTGAATATCTATAGTTTTCCAGCAATCTTCAGGACCAACTTACCTTTCGAATCCTGAAGTTCCTTTGTAACTTCTCACAAAAGGCGGGCTATATTACTTCTATTTTCGTAGTGATCTTATTTCTCCCTGGTCTCACCATTTGCTGTTCTTTCATTTGTGTGTTTCAGATTTTGGATAACCTCTTCTTGATATTCATTTACCAATTGCAGAATGCTTTTTCTGCTTTGCCTGGATATCTTCCAAATCTTGTGCTTACTCTATCTATTGTAGTGCTCTGGTTTCCAGCTATTGCTCTAGATACCTAACTCTTTCCACTAGATCCCCATGACCGCATTTGGAAACTCTTGGTTCTGCTATGGTGAACCTTTGCTGTATGATAACCAGTTCATGTTCTAGATTTTCATTTTCCATCAAGACTTTTTTTGCTTTATTCATCTAATTCTCTATGGGTTTTTCCTTTGCCTTGACAAGGTTCTTCCTTTTCAGCAGATCATTTAATCTGCTGGTCATGGGTAGCTGGATGAAACCTTCTAGTCCTTTGCTGACTAACCGAATCTGAGCCTCAAGTTGGTTTTCATTCATTGCTTCCAGATATATTTATATCAGAGTCTCCATTTGTGTGTGCATCAGTCCAGTAAACATGATATCTTTGGCCATACTTGAAGATTCTCCTGACATTTTCCTGGTGATAAATGAATACTGCTATGAAAAAGAAGTGCAGTTTCCTTAATCTGAAGCAGGCTACGAGTTTATTAATGATATCTTGAATATCCTTCATGGCTGTATCAACTTCAGCTTCGAAGAACGGATTGGTCATAAATATACAAAAAAGTGAATCATAACTATCACTTCCTGTAACCAATATCAAGGCTGTTGATAATGGATATACCTGCCAAATGGCAGCTATTTCTTTATCGAGTTTAGCCAGCTGATGATTTGACCATAATTGGTGCAATTTCTTCTGTTGCTGAGTGTGCTCTAATCATCTTTTGGGAGTCAACAGTTTGTACATTAGCAGCTCTTCCCTTCGTTGAATAGGTTTCACTGCAGTCATATTCGCACTAACACTTCTTCTTATCCCAACAGTCAATATACAATGCACTGTATTTAGGCATAAACATTTCATATACTGGATACTTAATCCAAAGTGCTACTTCCCTTCTTGTGCTTCAGTCCAGTAACTATTCCAGGAAGTTATGGTCTGTTGTTCATTCCAGAATTATTCATCCAGCAGTTTCTCAGTTTCTCACAGAATAGTATCGATGCTATCCAAGGCATTGAATGATTGGTTCCCAAAGATGTGTGTTGTTCGGCCAAAAAGGTCGAAAAAATGAATTCGAGATTGTTTTTCTTAACGGCTATCATATACTGGTATTTACTCAAAGATATTGGATCGTTCTTGTCAGATTGTCCAGATACACACTATGCAAATCTGCTTCCAGAAACTGTGCACTGGTAATTGGTTTTCAAAGTGTTCTACAATTTTAAACATCTGGCACAGAGAGTTGGAAGCATGGTGACAATGGTGATAACCCTTTTGGTAATAATAACGGCATATATCCAGAATTATTACTGGTAGAATTGATTGTAAACTCATTCTTCCATCAGGGGTTCAAGGCTGAGGGTTCTGAGGGTAATAAAGTCCAAAACCCTCGGTATTTAAAGAGTTGAAAATAGCCTGTACCTAATGAATGAGGTCTGCATGCCTGAAACTGGGTCCAAAATGACCAAATGTAAAAGAAATGAAAGCTGAACCTATTTGATTGTTTTGTACACTAGAGAACCAGTGGAGATATAAACTTATTTTGTGCCAAATATCTGGCTTATATACGGAGATTGCATCCATAACCTACACATTCCATAATACATTCGAACTGCTGCTATCTTGGTATACCATTGTCGCATGATTTCTACCACATTCATAACATCTGATACTGTTGGTATGAAATCCAATTTTGTTCTCGTAATGCCTAACTCCTCTATTACTCTGTAATCATTACTGCACTATGAATCCACACTTAGCACAACCATGATATAAATCTGCCAGCATCATTCTACAATCTGGCACATCTGAACAGAGATGCCAACTGCGATATATAAACAGACAAACTGTTTGGAACAAAAGGTGAACCATATTGTCAATGGTATCACCAGACCTTTACTCTTGCAAATGAACACTAATGGGACCGCCTTTTTGGACTTTCACAGTTTAGTTACAACTCCCATATTCACCAGGTACATAACATGTCCCATATCAAAACTAATCTGGAAAATAACTTCTGCATACTACTTCATGTGATTGCAGCTGTTACTATACCCCACCCAGCAGGTGGCTTGGTGTAACACCGGGGGTGTCACCTTAGGTTCACCTGGTCAAAGTAGTATCTATACTTAATTTGGAACTGCTTCCATGGTATATTAGGAGTTTCACTCAGGGTATGGACATCACTAAAAGATTCTGAACGAAAAGATTAAGCTTTCTCCAATGCATATACTGATGAAACTCGTGTTTCTCGCAAAAAAGGTTAATGCATTTCCACTCTCGAAGGACCGAAGGATTTTATACCTTTGTTTTTGCTCCAATGAATACTTCAATCTATGCATCTTCAAGAGCTCCAGCACCGCAATTCCCTTAGGACCGATGTTCACTCATTCACAACAACTACGGTTCTCCATCTGTTGATTCAATATTGTTTTTATTATTATTGGATTTTAATCACACCATTGGTATCCTTTATGACATCAAGCTCACAGAATTGTGCCTCCGGACCAATGGTATCATTTCCATCTAATTACCTTTCAACAAATTGACCTCTTTCGATACAGAGCAGCTTTGCTCTTCATACTCAGTATACATTCTTAGGCCTCTAGCAGTTGTTGGTTTCTGGGCTTGTACTATTGAGCTGTTTTCTGGCTATCTGTTTGTTATCGGCGAGCATCAGCTTACTGCCCAACACTATTGAACTGTTTGTTGGCTGTCTATTTGTTATTGGCGATTCGGAGTGGAAGCAAGGATGGCCATTGTGTAGCCATCGTTGGTTATTGATGGTGTGGGTGTTTGTTTGCTACCCATCTGAACGGTTTGGCCCTGGCATCAGAGACTATTGGTAGCCAATGACAACAATCAGCCAAATCGTGGGCGAATGTATATGACTCCACTGTGAAGTTGCTAGGTGTAACACTTGGTAGTGGTCAACCTCACAATAAAAATGAATGATATTCTATACCAGTTCACATGTGTACCCAAAGTTATACAGGCCACACAGGTGCAGGGGACCAATAACAAGTGATAACCCCTCTACTCACAGTATGGGAATAGTATCATGCATCATGTGAGGAACATTCCACTGGAATAGGCGAATACCACTGAAAATAAGCTCAAAGGTACATGAAAACGTCAACCAAATTGATACTGATGGCCATTGTGTGTAACTGAACAACGACCTATAGCAGAGACATATAGATCCAATCATACTGAGAATCAGTCCAGAGAAAACACTTTCAAACTTGATAATGAACTGGGCCACTTACAGATATACAAGATATTTAATATTAAGCTATCCATAAAGTACTGAATTTATGACATGTAGCCACAATCATGGCCACCACCAGTCAGGTTCACAAAGAGATGAACTGTAGAGAACAAGATCTTGCAAATCGCAGACTTGAAGCTGAGTACCACCAATGGAAATGTATGCTGCCTAGTTTGGTGAACAAGCTATTCCAAGGAAAAATACACCTGGGAGTCTATCCAATACATTATTCAATTTGGTGGAAAGAACTCTTTAAAAGAATACACAGTATCAGTCAATTGCAATGATCACTGCCACCTGATTCAAATGCTATATCTGCCCAATGCATACCATCAGAAAATTGAAGATTATTGACTGGAGATGCAGAAACAGGTTTAGAGTCAGCAATGATAGCAATAATAGAAAGGGGACGGAATGGATGGAACAATCAGTTAGACTTTTCGCAGTCAAGGTTATGAGGCAAGGATATTTCTTTATCAGGGAGATGGATGTAAGATTGTATATACAGTTAGATTAGAGTGTAGTTCTGCTATGTACCTCTGCAACTTTCAGTTGACAGAAGGAAATCCTTACCTCTGGAATAGATATTGATCACACACTTCACAGTATTACCAGTTCATTTATATCAGGTGATTCAATCAATATATGTATTCCCTCATTCTCAGGATACAATCTGCCACTATATGAATATCCAATTCAACTTATCTTTTGACTATTATAGTTGTATTAGAAATTCTCAGTTCAATAGATAAATCAAAAATTCGGCATTTGCTTCATATAGTAAATATATTGATAGATTATTATAAGGATAATCAAAGGTATGAGCTACCTCCAATAAAACTGGAGTCCAAAAGCACAGAAATTTGTCCAAAAACAAGTAGGACTCTGATTTCAATGCTATCAGACAAAGTTTACAAACATAAAACCATATCAAAACTACTTGATATATACCAGAGTGGATGGAAATTATTTCTTCCACAAAAGTACTTTGTGGCTAACAATATAATATAACACCAGAAGTATCACTCCAGGTTTACCAATTGAAAACAGTTTTTCTACTCAAATCAAAACTTGTTTTGAAGTTTGATAAATTTAAAGGTTTCTCTTAGGTTATACAAATAACTGAAATTTTACAAAGAAAGGAATTGGCTTTCCAATATATATGTTGTCAATGCTTGTACTTCCTGCTGAAATGATTGATTGTCTGTTTGGCTTCAACAAATCTATTGTCGTTATTCCATCATATTAGTTATTCACCTCGATATACATATTTCCCTAGAGCTCTACAACCAACTGTGAACAAATACCCTTTCTTTGTATTTACTGTATTCCTCTGTATTCTAATCCCACAGTCTATTAATTCATATTTCACTATATTCTGTCCATAAATATCATTAGTAGTATGAAGAAACAATGGTCAATTATCAATATAAGTGAGCAGTAACTATTATTGGATATTTGCTAACTTTACAGGTATACATGTATATTGTTCTGGTCTGAATACTTTACAATGCTGTACTATATATCAATTCTTTTCTCTCCACAGTGTACTGTATATCACCAACTATATAGCTGTTGTTATTCACCATGTAATAGCTTTTGAATCCAACTAACCTCAGGATGAATAGGCTTTTTTCATGTAACACAGGGAGGGTTGCTACACATTCACTGGTCAAAGTTGTATCCTTACTCGGTTCAGAACAGGCTTCAATTGTGACAGGTTAGGAGCTGCACTCAGGATGTGAAGATAACTACAGCATTCACCATAAAATGAAATGGCTTTTTAAATGCATATATTGTTGAGGCTTGTCCTCCTTGCTGAGAGGGTGATTGATAATCAGATGTGGTTCTACACTCAGAGAAACCAATGGTTTTAATACTGTTGTCTTTGTTCGTAACTACTATTTATACTTTTCTCTAGAGCTCACATACCTCAACCACCTTCAAACTAGTACAACTACTTGTGCAAAACTGCCAGCCATTTGAGCCAATACCCTGAACTTCCCAACTACTGCAGAACCCAACCCCCCAATCCCACCATATCTTTACAGTTAAAAGATTATACTTGGTCCACTGATATCCTTTATGGCATCAACTCTGTGGTTTCAGCCCTACAGACCAGTGATATTCTTTCCAACATATTAACATTCAGATGAATGAATTTCAAACAATAAAAATTAGCTCTGCTGTTTGGGGCAGTGTGTTCAGTAGCTATAAATGATCCAGAGTAGCTTTCTCTCTAGTTTTGTTGACAAGAGATTAGCTTTGTCTAGCTTTACTGTTCAGAGCTGTGTATTTTCTAGCTTTCATTGCATAGAGACTTTTGGAGTCATTCTATTTTCACTTTGCTCTGGCCAGAGTGGTCCATTCTCATGCATTGTTCACATGAGAGAAACGTTAGTGTTCAGGCCCCATCATCTATCGAGAAGCTTTGCCATTTGAAAAACTTTACGGTTCAAAAAACTTTGCCATTTGGGAGGCTTTGCTTTCAGCCTCCAAGACGGGTGACAGCTGATACTGTTGTGACTAATTGTATATTCTCTCACTCTGAAGGTATTGTGTTAGGTAAAACACCACCCCTGCCCGCTCTTAGGGAGTTTGACTATGAACAGCATTATTGCTCCTTGTGTTCGGTTGATATAAAATTTAGCATATCCAAGTGAAGTACTTTCAAAATCTACCATAGTAGTGGGTCTGCACAGATCATTTCTTGTCCACATTTCCTTGCAGCCAGCTCAGACATTCAAGTACAGTAGACCAATCAGGTTGCTTGCATCCAGTCGAGATATGGCAACAAACATACGCAGTCAATCGGGTAGATTTTGTTCTCTGCTTTCATTTTCATATGATGATCTAGAAAAATTATCACCCATGTGTCCGTAAAACCAAAACCATCTTTTCTTGATCTGGAAAAATCGTGACCCCTTGCGCCCTGAAAACTACATTCTATCCATCATGCTGGATCTGGAAAATATGACCCCTTGTGCCCAAAAACCCAAATCCTTCATCAGGTGTCTTGCTCGCCATTAAAAACCCTTGGTTGGACACAGATACTTCCTCAACTGTCGGATCCTACTATTTGTTGCAGCCTGAGGACTCCTTTTAAGATATTCCTTCTATAACTTTTTGTTCTTGATGTTCTCATATGGTTCTTCCATCTAATCTGCATCGTCCAAATATCCCTTTCACTTATCCAGGTATAAAACTCATATCTGGTTATTGCTATAAAGGTTGTCCAAGACTTCCTGAACCTTGTACCCTGTTGCATAATTATTGCGATCAACATCATAACCAAGCTCATTCTGCTCACTGGCTGAGGCAAGCATGGGTTGCAATCCAATAGGGTTCGTGGCGAGTGAATATGGTTTGATGAGTGATATTTGAAAAGTATTGGGAATTCACCATTGATTTGGTAACTGAAGCTTAATAGCAGTAGGCGAATGCACCTTCAAGATCATAAAGAAGTGATGAAGCTTTGCATCCAATTTTTTAGAGAGCCTTCGAGTTTTGAGGTAATTTCCATTTACCATAACTAGATTGCCGACCAAATACTTTGGAGATTCCATATTATATTTATCATGGCATTTCCCTAGTGTTTCCTGGGTATGATCGAAGCTTCAATGGGAAAGCATTTGCCCACTGGTTCTATGGTGAATGTGCTTCCTAGATACCAGATTCTTTGCTTCTGCTTTGATAGGCCAATTCATACAAGGATTGAACTCAAAGTTACCAAAGAAGGGTCATCATCCCATTGTGGTGGTAACCAAGTCATTGTAGGCATACTCTGCCATCGGTGACATTTCAGACCAATCATTCTGCTTGTCATTGCAGTAATTCTGCAAATAGTATTCCCATGTTTGGTGAACTCTTTTCATTTGCCCATCTGTTTGAGGGTGGAACTGTAAACACATCTTCAATTGAATATCAAAAGATTCTACCAACATGGTCTGAAAGGTGGAGGTGAATCTAGAGTGCTGATCTGATACTATGTTCGATGGTATACCATGAAATCTTCATACTTCTTTCAGGAATATTTTGACCAAGTCCAGAGCTTTCATTGCACCATATATCTATGGATAGTAATGGTTCCAAATGACGGGTCCGGGTCGGTTCCGGTTCCGGAACTGCCAAGGAACCAAACTGCCCAATCACAAGCGGTTCCAAACCCAGACCTGAGCTCCAGGTCCGGTTCTCAACCCGCCAAGGAAAGGAACAGCCCATTCACATGCAGTTCCTACCTGGAACTGAGCCGAATCCGCCGGGTTTTGGCAGGTCTCTTCTCAAAAACTATCACTCCAATTAAGTATTTGAGTTCTGATCGGATTGTGACATGTTATATACGTAGATTATGCAGTTTTTGACGCACTTTCACCTCCCGCTGTTCGATTTACGATAGAATTAGTATTCGCTGAGTCGCTGTGAAATAAAGCCTATAATGCGGCCAAAATCGACTGTTTTTTGCAGCGAGTCAATGAATACTGATTGTATCGCCTATCGGAGAGCGGGAGATGAAAGAGCGTCGAAAACTGCATAATCTACGTATATAACATGTTGCGATCCAATCAGAACTCAAATACTTAATTATAGCAGAAAATATGGCATTATTGGGGCCGATGAAAAATGAGGCTCTGCTGCAGGAGAAACTTGCCAAAACCTGGCAGGTTGCAGTTCAGTTCCGGGTTGGAACCGCTTGTGATTGGGCGGTGCGGTTCCTTGGCGGTTCAAGAACCGGACCTGGAGATCCGGTCCGCGTCGGGAACCACTTGTGATTGGGCAGTGCAGTCCCTTGGCAGTTTCAGATCCGACCAGGGCGCACAGTTCCGGTTCCAACCCGGACCACGGCCATGTAATCCGGAACCATTGCTAACACTATATATATCAATGGGATAAAGAGTGCCATTTCTCAACAACGATTGACAATTACCCATACAAATGAGCAGTTATCCAATACCTGTAAATCGATTATGAAATCCAAAGAAATTGAATCCCATTGATCTTCTACTCATTCAGGTGGTTCGAGGAGTCTGTAGTAACCGTGATGAGCTGCTTTATTCCTTTGGCACTATGGACACAAACAGAAATAATCTTCAAAGAATTTTTCCATTTTCAGTCAAAGGCATTTCATTTGACCAGCTTGATTGTTTCGTCCTGCCCAATGTTTTCAGGCAACTTTGAATCGTGCTCCTCTTTCAGTATATTGTTTTTCAACTGCGGATGGTCCACAACCCACAGTCTGACTTGGCAATAAATGGCTTTATTTTGGAAAAAGATATTTGAGCTATGATTGCCTTCCATCACTTCGACATACTCTTCTGCCCTGCAGCACCGATATCAGTTGTACTATTCACTGCTTCAAACAGCTCTGATATGCACTTGACTACTCAAATCACTCTCAACTTTGCAGACAAAATGTTGATTCATTTGCCTTGTAACATCATCTCATGCACTGTTTCCCCTTCAGATGTTACCAACTGATTGGGTCTTGGAATACAGTGGATTGGATGATTTTTGTTTTCTGTGGCACTATCTCTTCGATTTTTAGGGCAGTACTGTGAACACCCAGATATAGTGTCTGCCTTGCTGTTTGCACTCCCTGGCCAGTAAAAGATATTGAAATTGTAACCTGCCAGTTCTTGCACCAACTGAGTGTGTCTCCTATTCAATATCTTGTTGTTGTGAGATAGTCATGATTCATATGATTGGTATACACACTGATTGAATCAGCTGCCCATTTGGGATAACATCCGTTTTCTTTGAATGCAGATATGACCAAGAGCGTTGCCATGTTTTTAAATCATAGTTGATCTCAGCAATATTCCATCATTGATGAGTGGTAGGTAATTGGGTGCAGTTGTCCATCCATTACCTGGAAGAGAACTGGGCCAATTGCAACATAAGTGGTATCAGTCGCAATTACTACAGGCCAAACAGGATCAAATTATCGCAATCTAAGTGCCTCTGTAAAGTTCTTCTTTAGCATATCGAAGTCTATCTGATTTTGCCAATTAGCTTTCAAATCCAACTTTTGATTTGGTTTGTTGGTTAACTCTATCAGGAGATAGTATATCTTTGAATATTTTTCGATAAATCATTGGTAGCAGTTGGTCAACACCATGACAGATTGGAAATCCTTGACAGCCTCCGGAATTTTCCATTTAAGAATAGTGTCAATCATGTCCTTGGGGATATTGATACCTTCTTCCAATATAATATATCCAAAAAATTCAATTTGTTTCTGGTGTTATTTGTACTTATTGGATGTGATAGCCAGGTTGGGTTGCTGTCATTCTGAAAGGACTGTCCTTGTCAATCGTACATGCTCTTCTTCTTTTTCTTGATTCATAAAAATATTATCCATATAGAGTACTACTGTGTGATCAATTGGTTCTTGCAGGATCACTTTCATCATATTTTCGAATGTTGCTCCTGTATTTGCCAGCCCAACAGGTATGACTAGGTATTATAATGTCTATATCTCATACAAAACACTGTGGTACAGTGGTCACCAGGTTAATTTTGAATAAGGTTGTACCCTGCTTTGCAAACAATTGTCGTAAAAATGGCTGATCCAGCCACCCCATCTCTGAGTTTGTTCATGAGCAGCAATGGATATTGATTCATGAGTGTCACATGATTAAGGCCTCTGTAATCTACAGACAACCATGAGACTGTTGCCTGTAGCTTTGGAATGAAGAGTATGGGTGTACCCTTGGGTGGCTTACAAGAATGAATCATTTCGGAATCAAGCATCTCTTTAGGATAATATTTGAGAACTGCAATCTCCTGCTCTGAGAGTATAAAGATGGGACCCCACGGACATTGTTCCACATCTGTCAAGTCAATCTCATGGTCATATGATTGATGAGGCAGAGGAATATTGGCAGTTTGTCTATTGTGAATGGTTTGAAGTTTCAGTACTGCCAATTAGCTCTGCCCAATCGACCACAATCGTATGAACCGCATTGACATGTATTGAACCAATGTCTCCGATCCATTGAGGGTCTGTACCAAATGTCAAAATCAAATTATCATATTCGATTGAGAATGACATGACCACTGTCTTTGTGCTATGTTGAGGACAGTGTTTGTGTCACGGTTGTTTGAGTGACAATCGGTGGTGGAGTGATGATCAGTGAATAATATAAAAGATAAAGCACGACAGGAATGAAATCATGTTTCGAACGGCAGCTCAAGCATGATAAGAATAAAATCAGGTTTTGAATGGAGGCTAAAGCATGATGAGAATGAAATCAGGGTTTGAATCAGGATTTTATGGGAAACAACAGAATCGTATGAAAGCAGTGTACAAAGACAGCAGGAGTTCGGATGTACTATGGAACAAGTGAAATCACTGTATATTAACCAGGCATTTGGCGGAGTATAAATTTTTCTCTTCACTTGTTCTCTCATCTATAAAACAATCAATTAGCTTCAGCTGTCACTTCTTTCACATTCAGTGATTCTGAATTGAGTCTCTGGCATACAGTATTTGTTTTTTTAGCTACAGGCTATTCTCGACTCTTGAGCTTTCCTGCTCTTGGATTTTATAATGCCTAGAACTCCAAGCCCTGAACTCTTGACAGAAGAACAAGTCTACCATCGATTCTACCGGTTATATTTTTGTCTTATATGCCGTTACCCTTATCGTCTAGGCTGCTATCATTGTCACCGCAATTGCAATACGTTTTGCAAAGTTTTCAAATCAGTAAGCAATTACCAAAACAGATTGCCTATCCATTCCTACTCGAAACACGTCTGCTCACCATGTATGTAGACCTTTCGAAGACCTACAAATCCAGACTTTTTCGCAATCAGTGCCACATGTAAATATATGAGCAAGGATGAAAGGACCTGCAACAGTATTTATTTTTGCTATTATTCAGAAGAAGAAGGAGACTTAGATCACAATTTTCAAAACCCAATCATCCATAGCAACTGCAGAGCAATTCAAGTGTGGGCCAAAATTCCTACCTGTAACAGCGGCATTGAAGAATTCGATACCCTTTTTGATTGCATCGAGGAATACAATTGTATTCTTTGTTCACTGTGGACTCTCTGTCTTGAAACCCTTTTGCTGTTGTATCTAACCAGGCATTAATGTGCTGGAACCCCAATAAGTGTATTTGGTGTGAAATTCCTTGTGGCAACGACTGCTGGATATACTGGAAAAGCAATACCTGGAGGCACATCTGTGACAAGGGCCTTGATGTTGCACAAATCTTCGGCTGGAGAATCGATTCATATCTACACCAATCGCTGTTCGACAATTGCAACGATGACAGGAGAATATTCAAAAGTTACCTGCGATATACCGCTGACAGAGGCACTACAATTGCAACTGGAACACCTAACACTGGTAAATTCGGAGATCATGAATGAAAAGCAGTTCAGGAGTCAAAATCAGGACATCAACACAGGACTGACGGCCCAGGCTCAGTTACCAACAACCTGCAGGTTGAATAGTTTGCAAAAGGAACAGCAAACTGTGAAGAATGCAGAAGTACAAATATCAGAGTTATTGGTAGAAGGAAACAATGTCATCGAGGAATGGAAAAACCTGAAGAAGGAGCTGCGTCTGATGCAACAGAAGTTAAGTACCACGAAGGAAAGAGTGCCAGTCTGCCTACATGGAGACCTTCAAGCCAAGATCACAGATCTAGAACAACGATTGAAAAACAGAGCACCTGAAGGGATGGAAAACCTCAGACAGGACCTAGAAGAAACTGAGAAACAGTTAATGATCTGTGGAGAAGAAAGAAACAAATATCGGAATCAGGTTGTGCGAGTATTAGCACTGCCAGGAATATCAGATGGTGGCAACAGTGGTAGAAGACACAAAGACAGTAAAATTCTCAGGTTCTCTGGAACAGACTGAAAGGCACATTGTGGATAGATGGCACAACTAGCCATCAAAATTGCGGATGAACCGGGAGGATTCTTCTGCGAACAATCCAAAATCAGGTACGTGGCAAATCCACCAGAAGGTATGGCCCTGAATCAAATTCAACTGTACATCGACAGGAACACTGGAGATCTGAAGTTAGAGTCACTAGAGAAATGGCTGGACCTATTACAATTGGCTTTCGGAGACCAGGACATACAGACCACAGCAAATCAGGAACAGGTCAAACTTAAGCAAAAGGATCGAGAATTTGTTCAATACTACGCACAATTCCAACAGTGTGTACCTGACATCAATTGGAACAAAGCAGCCGAGTTGGAAGTATTACGACAAGGCATATCACAGGAGCTGAAGGACTCACTACAGCTCTGCAATGTCCTGTCGGACATCAAGGAATTTGGGAAAATGTGCTCAAAAACAGACATGCAAATCCACACCCAAGCCACGGAGAGAAAGTCAGTAAGATTAAGAGCAGGGTCAAAGAAACAGGAAACCACGAGCAGTACCACACCTGCCACAGAAATAGCACCAGCAGGCGCTGTGGGAGATAACCATGGCCCTGCTACAATGGACCATTCAGCAGTCAAGGGGAGAAAGATTACGCCGGAGGAATAAAAAAGACGAAGGGAAGGAGGATTGTGTATGTACTGTTGGGATTGAAGGCACTTTGCAGCCAGTTGCCCCAGAAAATTCAAAGCAGCATCAGGACAGGTGGAAGTAACACCTTGGAAGAAAGCAGGAAATGAAATGGATGTAGATTTGGGAAAGGTGGAGTTGGGAAAAGTCTAGGCCAGTGCAATAAGGATGGCCATTGGGCTGGGTACGAATCTCCATTGCCTACAGTTGTCAAGTCTCATTTTGGAATTTTGTTGTTCTCGATGAAAGTTAGTAGCGCAGAAATAAAGGGGTTTTGAATGAAAGCAAGCATCTTGTTGGGAAATGTTCGCTAACAATTGGAGACAGATTCATGAATACGTACGCTGCGATGGACTGCAGAGCCACGGGAATAGCATTTGTGGATGAAGATATTTTTGCCATCATCAATTACAAGACAAGATATCGCAAGAATCAAGACAGTTAAAGGTTATCGATGGAAGGCCCATCAAATCAGGAACAATTACGACCATGGCCAAGTTAAATATTGGAATACGATCACATCAGGAGCAGCTACCAGCGTTTGTAACAAAGTTGGGGCATTATCCGATCGTATTAGGATCGCCATGGTTACAACTTCACAATATAATGCTGAAATTCCAAACGCAAAGGATCGGTTTCAAAAGCAGCTACTGTCAACAGCATTGCCAACATCATTCGAGCATATGGATATGGGGCAATCACATGGAATCAACCGCAGCAGATCAGGAAATATCAAAATTAGACATCTGCGCAGTTACAGCATCACCTGTCGAAAAAAGAGTCAGAAGAGGGAAACTCAATGTTTACACCGTCACACTGTACGAAATCAACAAGTCCTTGGGATTAAAGGATCTACAATGAAAGTTCCTCAGAGAGGTCATCCCCAAGGAAAACCACGAGTTTCTACCCATGTTCAGCTAGGTAATCGCTTGAATGCTACCACTGCACCAACCCTACAATCATCGGATGAAATTACATAAGGTCTTCACACCCCCGTTTGGGCTTATTTACAGCTTATCTCCAGAAGAGCTAGAAGTTTTGAAGGAATGGATAGGGAAGAACTTGTCCAGAGGATTTATCCGGTCGTCTTTATTACCTTGCAGAGCTCCAGTACTCATTGCTCCTGAACTGGTAGGAGGCTTAAGACTCTGTGTCGATTGCTGAGGCCTAAATGAAGGAACAATACAAAATCTGTACCCCCTACCCTTAATCCAAGAAACCCTGCTGAAACTCTTGAAAGCTTGCAATTACACCAAGCTCGACGTCTGCGATGCATATAATATGATTTGAATCGCAGAAGGGAACAAATGGAAAACGTCTTTCAGAACCCGCTATGGACTTTTTAAATAGCTGGTTATGCCCTTCGGACTTACCAATGTACCAGCATCCTTCCAAGAATTCATCAACGACATATTACGATCTTTCTTGGACATTTTCTGCACAGCGTTCATGGACAACATTCTTATTTACAGCAATTACTTGAGGCAACAAATGGAACACATGAAAGCAGTCGTGACTGCAATTAAAGAAGCTGGCCTCTACCTAAATGCAGAGAAATGATATTTCCATGAGGAGGAAGTCAAATACCTAGGGTTAATTGTTGGAGTGAACGGAATCAGAATGGATTTGGAGAAAGTCCAAGTCATTTAAAATTGGGATGCACGGGAGAAACTTAGACAAGTCCAAGCCATTTTGGACTTTTTCAACTTCTAGCGGTGATTGATACAGAACTACAGGAGGGTGGTAGAACCGCTAACAAAACATATGAAACAGTTAGTACCTTTTCACTTGGGACCCAATGAAAAAAGAGTATTCACCGAACTCAGCAAAGCTTTTACCATGGCACCAGTGCTAGTCCATTTCGATTATGAAACAGTGATAGTGCTTGAAACCAACGCCTCAAGTTACGTATCCGCAGGAGTCCTCTCTCAATATGACCACCAAGGAGTACTACACCGGGTGGCCTTCTTTTCCACAAGATACTCACCCGCCAAAGGCAATTCTGAAATCTATGACCAAGAATTAGGCGCGATGGTCAAAAGCCTGAAACAATGAAGACCTGAATGCGAATGTTCAGCACATCAGATTAAGATTCTCACCGATCACAAGAACCTGGAGTACTTCATCACATCGAAACTATTAAATCGAAGGCAGACCAGATGGTCTGAATTCCTGTCGAGGTTCAAATTCAAGATATTTTACCGGCCAGGAAAGCCGCGTCAAAAACCCAATACACCTACAAGAATGCCAGGAAACATTCTTCCGAAGGGGGGGGGGGGCAGAATAAACCAAGCAAATAGCGCGAAAGACGGTAGACCTCGACCAGAGGGTACACAATGCGTCAATCATGGCATTGCTTGACACAGTCAACATGGATAGCAACTGCATAAGCTCCGAAGAGTTATGGAACTAGATGAAAAACATATGTCAGCATTGCCCGTACGACAGTAGCGAAGGGCTATGTACGCATAAGGATCAGTTACCTGAAATCTCTGAAATACAAATTCTACTAACAGACGAGAACATGCTCAAGTGGATTCAGGAATGAAATGATTCCCCGGTCGCAGGATACCCAGGACGAGCAAAAACCTACGACCTGCTGAGCCGAAGCCAGTCCTGGAACCACATGTGAAAAGACATGGATCCCGAAGTATGCCACTACCGTATGTGTCAAAGCACTTGAGCAACCTACCGGAAGACTTATGGCCTGCTACAACCATTGGAAATACCAGAGCAACCATGGAAGGATTAAAGCATGGACATCATGGTTGGACTACCAGAAAGCAAAGGGTTCAACGCAGTATGGGTAGTGGTCAATCACTTAATGAAGATGCGAAACCAGATACCCTGCACTGACAAAGTGGATGGAAAAAAGTTGGGACAAATGTACTGAACAGCAGTATTCAGACTGCACGGACTGCCCGAAACAATAGTGTCCGACCAAGGGCCGAAATTTGCTTCAGAACTTTTGAAATATGTATGCGAAAGTCTGGCAATCCAATGAAGGCTATCAACCACATTTCATCCTCGGACCGACGGTCCAACTGAAAGAATCAATGCGGTAATGGAATAGTATCTCTGAGACTTTGTTAATTATAAGCAGGCCGATTGGGTCTGGTGGTTACCATTGGTAGAATTCGCGGCTAACAATCATACCTCAGAGACAACTAATTGCTCCACGTGTTTTGGCAACTACGACTTCCACCTGCAAATGACCTGCGGCCAACACCCAATCAAGTATCTCAAAGATATTTGCCAGATAAATGCCCAGTAGATGGCCCAATGCATGGAGCAACTTTTCAGCGAACCCAGAGCAGAAATGAAATGCACTCAGGCTGTACAGTCCGGGCAGGCCAATAAATCCCAAACGGTTGGAATGGAATTACAGATAGAAGACAAAGTATGGATGGACGCCAGTGACCTATTGACGGCCCAACCCAGTAAACAACTGGATTGGAAACGTAATGGACCATATGAAATTACAGAAGTCGTCAGTCCATTGGCCTATAAAGTTAAGTTACCAAGTCAACTACGCATTCACAACGTTCAACTGATATCCAGGTTAGAGAAAGCTGCCTAGAATCCTCTCCCAAATGAAAAACAAGTACCACCACCAGAGGTGATAGTCGATGGAGCAGAGGAGTACAAAGTCGACCGGGTGGATGATTCCAGGCTGTTCTGAAGGCCATTACAATATCTCGTGAAGTGGAGAGAGTATGACAAGTGCAGCTGGTAGCCCGCGGCCAAAATGTATGGACTGAACACTTTCAACGACTTTCACACCGAACAACCAGGCAAGCCAACATCGTGAACCTTGTAGGTACTCGGCATGGGAGAGGGGGAATCTACTCACACGGTTGTGTCGAGTGATGATGAGTAGTAGAGTGATGATCGGTGAATGATATAAAAGATTATGCAGGACGAGAATCAAATCAGGTTTCAAACGGAGGCTAAAGCATGACGAAAATGAAACCAGGTTTCTATTGGAGGCTGAGGCATGACAAGCATGAAATCAGGTATCGAATCAGGGTTTTACAGGAAATGAAAGAATCGTTCGAAAGCTGTGTACAAAGAACGCAGGAGTTTGGATGTAATATGGAATGAGTCAAATCACTGAATATAAATCAGGCCTTTGGCGGAGAATAAGTTTTTCTCTTCACTCATTCTCCCGTTGATAAAACATTTCATTACCTTCGGCTTCCACTTCTTTCACATTCGGTGATTCTAGGTCGAGTCTCATGCGTACAGCCTTTGTTTCTTTAGCTACAGGCTATTCTCGACTCTTGAGCTTTCTGCTCTTGGATTGTATAACCTCTAGAACCCCGAGCCCTGAACCTATGACAGTTTGAGTATAATCTGGAGCATATTGGGTTCTTCGGAAAAACCATTGAGTATTGCATACTGTAAAATTCACTATTGAGATAACATGGCATAGGACAGATTCTGAATTGGACCAATTTCGAAGATTTCTCTGGTATAATGGGATTCATACGGCAGACTAACAGAGAAGGTATTCTGCCAAGCCGCTCCTTTGACCTTGCCTCCAGAAAAGTTTTGATCAACTTTGGTTCTGATGCAGTAAATAATGGAACAACTGGCAACTCAGCTTTCTGCTTCGACATCGTAGGTATATTGTACCCAGTATCCAACAGAACTCTCCCAAGAACATACTTCCTATCTCGAAAGCTTGCCAACATACATCCTATGGGTTTTGTATCAGGTTTCAGTTCAGGTAGAAGTTGTTTTCTTCGCTTGCCTTCAGGTTGAGGTTCATGTATGCTGACCACAGCCTTGTATATTTGTTCATTTTGGGTGGAAACCATATTGATTTGCTTCCCGATTCAGCCCTGGCAGCAATAGATTGTGGTATCCACTGAATAGGTGAATGATGTTTGAATGAGTATAATCAAGTTTGATAGTGATTATATGTCAGGTGTTGCACTTGGATGCTATATGACCAGCATATTGTGAGTACTGAACTTTTTCTCCGGCACCCAATCTTGAACAGCAGAAAAGATAGTGTATTATTATCGAAAACCCATTAGCAATAGCAATGACCGCATCAGTAATGCCCAAAATTCATACCGAAAGAAAAAAAGGGTGTCTGCACCCTGAAATACCAAACCGATGGTGTCTGAACCTCAGGAATTCAAAAGAAATAAGCATATCTATTTTAATATACAACTACTGGAGTTGTTGGTACCTCCAAGATCAAAGGAATCACTACAATCATTATTGGTGATGAAAGGTATAAAGATATCATTTCATCTGTCGATCTCCATACCATCTGGGCCATCCATGTAATGTCAGTGAGAACTAGTGGCTGCTGCCAGATAGGTAATTTGTTTGGCCAGATTCCTGGGCCTGCTCTTGAAAGAAGAGGTGGTTACTTCTAGTATTGATGTTTCTGTCTTGGGCTTCTTATCCTTCTTGCTCTTGCTGGATGAAGCCATGATAGCATTCTTGCAGATGTCCCATCGATGCTCCAATACACCACGGTGCTAGCATTCATTACACTTGGTTCTTGCTTGCAGTAGAGATTCAGGAAAGCCATTGAGGGCTTTATCATGATCCATATTGACAGGCTTAGGACCCTTGTACTTCTTTCGAGGTTTCTTGGGGTCCAAATCTTTCTCAAAGTTTGTCTTTCCTTGATCCCCTTGCCACCATCATTATCATGCTTCCTCTTATTGTTCTGATATTTGGATTTATAATCTTGTTCATAGTGTTGGTTCTGGTCATGCAAACATCTGTCAAATGGGTGACCAGGTTGTTTACGCTGTGAGTTATATTCTGTATTGTTCTTTGGTGTAAGTTTCGAAATGGATAATCTATCTGCAATGTCTTTGTTGAGGCCACCAGGTAAAGCCTCTCACCATGCAATTCTGAATAAGCAGAGTTGGTAGTTTAGGTCCTTCATCTTTATGATTTAGTCTTGTATATTTCCCTTGTCCTGCAATTTTTTAATCTGCCAGAGGTTTTCCTTTTCTTCCTGCATATTGATGAACTGTTCCTCCATACTGCTGATGATGGCTCAGCAGATATCAACTTGAAACAGCATCTTCAGTTGATCCTCACAGTGAATGTTCCACGCAAAAGCTTTCTTTCGAGAAAGTATACTGATAAAGATCGTCATATCATTGTTATGGTCGTATTTGTCCTTGATGTATCTGAGATACCCATTCACACCCTGAATTCATTTGTGTTAGAACTCTTTCTTGTCTGTAGGATCTTCTTTGAACTAGTGTGGAAGATCGATCTTGTGTTTCTTTTCGAAGATTGAGGGTTGAGGTGGTTGCAGAGATGCTGTTGATAGCCGACAAGATAATAGATAAAGTCCACTATAGTCTATTCCTCTTCATGGTAGATGTAGTGGAAGATCTGATTGGCACGGTTGTGCTGAGTGATAATTGATCGTGGAGTGATGATTGATGAATGATACAAAGAATTATGAACGATAAGAATGAAATCAAGTTTCAAACTGAGGTAAAGAATGATGAGAATGAAATCAGGTTTTGAACAAAGGATAAAGCATGACAAAAATGAAATTAGGTTTTGAACGAAGGCTAAAGCATGACAAAAATCCAATCAGGTTTTGAACAAATCCTAAAGTAAAATGAAAATGAAATCAGGTTTTGATCAGATGCTAAAGCACAATGAAATCAGGTGTTGAATGGAAAGAAGGAGAATTTGCGAGAAACATACAAATCATGCAAAAGTCGTATTCAATGAAAGCAGGAGTTCGAAAGTAATATGAAAAGAATCCATTACAAATAACATCTCTCTATATAAACCAGGCGTCTAGCAGAGGATCAGTTTTTGTTTTTTTCACCCATTCTCGAGTCTACAAAGCAATGGAATTGGTTTGGCTTGTACATCTTTTATATTCGGTGATTCTGGATTGAATCTCTTGCATACCACCTTTTTTCTCCTACCTATGAGCAATTTTCAATTCTCTAGCCCTTTGCCTTTCAGCTTTTATAACCCCTAGATTTCTATGCCCTGAACCCTAGATACTTGAGCCCTGAAACGTTGACAATGATCTCCACTATCAGTAGAGCTACAGCTGCTCAATCTGGAGCTGGAAGACTCGGAGCCACAAGGTAAATCTCCTCCAATACCTGCTGCCCATTCTCTGTCACCTTTAGGCCCCAGAGTAATGATTTCCTGACCCAAATTCCAGCACCATCTCTAACTGTATATCAAAGGTTGAATGTATTTCCGTCTGGCTTCTTATCTCCTTCTTTTGGTGTAAACACCGACTTGGCCAATGAGCATTCTAATCTTTTCATCCTATTATCTGAGACCATTGTCCCTAAGGCGCTAGTGAACTCTTTGAATATTCGCACAAAGTTCTTTTTTCATTCTCTGGTCCGCCACCTGACTCTTCCGATTCGCATCGTCCGTCTTTTTCTGTACTTCCTTCATTACATCCCACATTTTTTCCACATCCACTCCAGCCTGAGCATATAACCCAGTCATCTGTTTGCCATCCCTTCTTGCTATGACTTGGATGGATGTAAGTTCCTGTGATTGGTGATGTTCTTGAACGGCTAGGTATTGTTGAGATTGTTCCATTTTTTCAAGCATACTGGTGAGAGTATTCAAGGATTCACAGAAACGAAGGTTTATTTGCTGCTACTGTTCCAGTTGTCTTTGTAGGTTTTGGTAGATTGTGGTGACTTAATAGTGAATACGGTTTGAACGTTAGCCACAAATACTTGAGATTGAAAAACTATATTGGAATTCTTCTCAAATTGCACCCTTTTCATCTTTCCTACTCCAAGGTTTATAGTGTCATATATATTGTTTTGACCGGTGATGAGCACTTTGTATTCTAGAACCACCTCTGGGTGGGCCATTTGCATCTCGAAAATCTTCTCCCTTGCTTCTTGAATTATAGTGTCCATTTGTTCCAACTGTCTATTGATGTCTTCTAAAAGCTAAATCACCCAGTGCAGTATATCATTCTTCATAATTGGCTGGTATTGGATCACCTGCATATCCTTATCAGAGAATCAAATCAATGCTTTTCTCTTTCAACCACAGTGCAAAAATCTTTCAGTAGAATATTTGACCCAGCTCTGCTGTCCTGCATTTTAATTGAACCAGAATATGACCGTTTGATAAGTAAATGAGGTAACTAGCATGTGGTTCTTCGTATAGCTGCGTTGATGGCTCGTGGACTGCATGATTGAAGGTGTACAATGGGTACAGTTTTTGGAGATATACAATGAGTCTGGACTTTGGAGGTGTAAAACAAAATGAGTACTAATATTGAATATGGAAAAAGGTTTGGGAATATAAAACAGCATCAAAACCACTTGATATATAGTGATGTGGGTAGAAAGAATATCTTTGTTGAAATTGTTTCTTTGCTAACAACATAATATGACACAGGGAGTGACACTTCAGGTTCACTGGTCAAAGTAGAATTCTTACTTGGTTCAGAACTTGGTTCAATTGAAGCAGGTCAGGAGCTTCACTCATGATGTGGAAATAACTAAAATATTCACAACAAAAATAAATGGCATTCCAAATATGTATATTGTTAAAGCTTGTTCTCCTTGCTGAGATGGTTATTGATGATCTGATGCCTCATAGGAACCAAAGAACTTCATATCTTTGTCTTCACTTTTAACTACCATTTACACATTGCTCCTGAGGTCTCATACCTCAACCTCCCTTGAACCAGCGCAACTACTTTTGCAACTACCACCAGCCATTCAAGTCTATGCCCTTAACTTCACAACTACTACAGAACTCTATCTCTTGAGCCCACTGTATCTTTACTGTGAATATATTATACTTGGACCACTAGTATCCTTTTTAATATTAACTCCCAGGTTTCTGCCTTCCAGACTATTAGTATCCTTTTGACCTAATTGACCTCAAGCCATATCAGCTTCATTCGATAGAGATTGGCTTCACTGTTCAAAGCAGTATATTTGCTAGCTTGCTTGGATCAAGAGCAGCTCTCCCCCTAGCTTTGTGGGCAAGTGATATGCTTTCTCCAGCTTCATTGTTCCGAGCCATACCATCTCGGGCTTTTGATACATAGGGAGTTTTAGAGTGATTCAATTTTTGCTTCATGCTGGCCAATGTGGTGCATTTGCTAGCAGTGTTCACTAGAGAGAACAATCATTGGTCAACATGCATCGGTATTTGAAAAGCTTCACTGTACCGAAAACTTTGCTATTCATGAATCTTAATTGTTCCAGAAGGTTCGCTCTGCCCTCCAATATGAGTGGCAGCCAATGCTGCCACAACTGATCTTGTATACTCTCACTTTATGGATATTAGATTAGATATATCATTTCAATAGATAGTATATTTACTGATAAATGTATTGTATTCTCAAACTTTGGTCGTTAGGGAATTGCTTTACATTTTGAGGAGGTATATTCTCAAGCGATATGGAATAGAGAATAGGTTAACAATTTGAAATAGTATATTCTTTTGTATTGTTAACTTTTCCAGATACTTTTCTATTCAGTATAATATATTCTTTTGGATTGGCTGCCAAGATCACTATTGACTTCAAAGATAAATCATATTCAATTATATTCGAATTCAGAAAATTATGAGAACTTATATATATTCCTACTATAAGGTTAATATACTTAGTATAACATGATATTTGGGGGTAAACTGCCAACATTTTTGTAGCACTGAAATATATTCACAGCCCATACTCCGTTAAAGGTATACTGATTCACCAGGCATTTCTTTGGTTGGTAATGTTCTTTGTTTTGGATTTTAATCATATGATGACTTTTTTGTAATCTTTTCAACTGCATTGTTCAATATTTCAAGTACTGGAAAAAGAAATCCAGCAAAGTTACTATCAAAGTAGAAACTCAAATTTTGATAGTATATTTTTTACTAAGTAATTGTTTTTTTTCCTTATATATTAACCATTTGAATAAATATAAATTTAATATCATTTGCCCCATGTCTTCTGCAAAGCTGTATCTTGTTTCAAAAATTCCCCAAATTCCAACCACAGTAATGAATTGAATAAACAATATTTGCATGAAAATATTTACAACAAAGAAATACTATTGGTCTCAAACATATCGTCTGCTGGATTCATAAAATAAACAATACCAATTGTCACTATGCAATCAAATGAAAGTTAAAAAATAATGATATTCAATTGCAGACTTTTAGTGCAGTTGTCAAGAAAAATATATTAATTGCAAGATTTACTAGATATTGAATGTATGGAGAGAATTATCAATTGAAATATTTGTTAGAGAGTAAATACAGAGGTATGATTACTACTGAGAGCTTCAATAATATAAATAGATTTTACTCACAAGAAAAAACTTGTTTTAACAATAAACATATTACAAATAATCAGTTCTATTAATCTTAAATTCTTAAAAGATTTTTATATATTCAGTAATCTTTCTAACTAATTATTACCACAAGTTCAACAGTGTATAAAAACACTTTGTTACCTGAGAAACATGGAGTAATGGTATTCGTATTGTAATAAAGAATAAAGGATAAGAATTAAATATTAAGTAATGATTAGTAGAAACAAAATTTGATTATATATATTAATTGTGTAGCAGTAATAAGACAGTGATAACACAGTATTACATTATATATAAAAGTGATAGTATAATGTTGAATGAATACTAAGGTAATTTTGGAAAGGCAAAATTCGTAATGGTAATGAAAATTACTGGGTTACTGCACATGACTACGATTCCCCTTATATACGCAGACATTATATCAATTGTAAATAGCACTACCATCTCTTTTCCCTGACTTTATGACTTCCTCAACCCTTCTTCCCACTATCCCAATGTTCTTTCAATCATCTTTTGTCAGTATATACATTCAGGAACCATGAGTAGGTTGCAGGGGGTTCTTCTCATCCCCACTTTCCTCCTCAGGAATCCCTCCTTTATCTATTGTGTCTTCTTCTGTTTTGTTTCCAGCCCACTGTTAATTTACCCCAGCAGTCTGTAGTATGTGGTGCTGCTTTATTGCCTGTCCAGTAGTGTTTGAGCCTTCCACTTTTATTGAAGCAGTTGCTTCTTGCTTGATTTTTCTGGACTCTGCCCTGGCAGATTGTTCTGATTCATTCCATTCTCTTGCTGTCCTCAGCTTCACTCCATGCTTCAGTATAATTACCCTGGCCATTGTGAGCTGGTGATAGTTTTTGGCAGTAATTGCTGCATGATCTTTGGCTTGAGAGTGCAGGTCTCTGAGTATTTCTGCCCCCAAATCGCTATGTGCAAGTGCGCCTTTGGAAGACTTGCCAAGTGGGCCAATGATATGCTTCAGCTGGAGTAAGGAGGGTATATTTCACATCAATGGATGAATGGCAGTATGCAGGAGGTGGCGGATTCATCGGGAATTTCTTGGAGTTGTACCAATGGGGTCTCCACTGTTGGCAAAGATGGGCCAAGTGATCACTGGTGAAGTATATGGTAAAACCAAACAGAAATCGAGTGGAGAGATGGCAGTTGCAGATAAGGTAATTCAAATGTTGGGTGTATGTGTATTTGATCTGGCATATGTAACAAGCCTGGTAATGATGAGTATTATATACTCAATTTCAGAGGCTGGGGTTTACAGTACTTATAACATTGACCCTATTTGATAGCATTTCCCCTGTAATACCAGGAGCTTTGCTCCGGATTTACCCAGTCAAAGTAGTATCCGAAATTAATTTAGGACTGGCTTCGAAGGTAGGTTCGAAGGTTCGCTTGGGATGTGATATCACCAACAGATTGTAAATGAAAAGAATAGCTTTTCAATGTGTATATTGTTAGGGCTTGTTCTCCTCGCTCAGAAGATTATGCCTTTCTATCCTCGAAGAACCCAAGGTCTTGATACCTTCGTCTTCACTGTAACAAATACTTCAATCTACACATTTCCCTAAAGCTCCAGCACGATAACCACCATCGACTGAATGTGCGCTCATTCGCAACTACTGCGGTTCTCCATATCTCAATCCTCCATCGCCTTCATCATCATTGACATTATAGTCAGACCATCAGTATCATTGATGACATCAAGCTTGCGGACTTGAGCTTCCAGACCAGTGGAATCCTTTCAATCTGATGATCTCCAGACGAATAGGCCACTTTCGATAGAGAGCAGCGTTGCTGTTCAGAGTCGATACAAATTCCTGAGCCTTCAGCAGTTGTCGGCGTTTTGGCTGGCGCCATTGAGCTGTTTGGCAGCTGTCCGTTTGTTATCAGCGAGCATCAGCTTCTTGGCGGATGCAAATCAGCAGTTTATTGGCTGTCTATATGTTATCGGCAATTCGGAGCAGAAGCGACGGCAGCCATGAACTAGCTGTCAAGGCTTAACGATGGTGTGGGTGTTTGTTTGCTAGCCATCCGAAAAGATTGGCCCTGGCATCCGAAACATGTGATAGCCAATGACATTCTATCAGGGAATACATGGGTCATCCTACATGACCCCACTGCGAACTTGCTAGGTGTAACACTATCCCCTCTCTTAGACAGTTTGTCTCTGAACAACCATACTCCTTACTAATCTGCTCTTCATTGCCTTTGGCGAAACATGATTCAGTGCACTGAAGTTAATCATTTGGAATTCTCGACATAGTGAATCTGTACAGACTATTTTGCTTCGACCACTCCCTCTGAGACATGATTGTACAATCAACTGATCAGTTTGCTTACGTCCTGATGAAACATATCGCAGCAAGCAGAATCAATCAATCAGGCACCTCCTGCTAAGACACTTTACTTTCTTATTCTCAATTTGGAAATATCTTGACCCCGTATGCCTATAAAACCAAATCGATCTTTCTCTTTGTTCGGAATATATGACCCCTTGCGCCCACAAACCAAATCATTCATCAGGTGCCTTGCGAACAGTTAAAAACCTTTCGTGGGGAAAATGTACTAGCTGAACAGTTCATTTGATCCTGTCATATTTTGCAGCCTAATGATTGCGTCTGTGATACTCCATTAACATTTTCTTGTTGTCAAAGTTCTCATAAGGTTTCTCAGTCCAATTTGCTTCTTCCGGATATCCCTTCTACTTAACCCATTACAAAACCCATTTCCATTTCTTCTCATACTGGCTGCCGATAATGTTTCAACCTTGTGACCTGTTTTGTACTCATAGCCATCAATATCATGACCAGGTTCATTCTGCTTGCTGGTTGAAGCAATCTCGGGTGAAGGTCTAGTCGGGTTGGTGGCGAGTCGACAAGGATTGATAAGGGATATATGGAAGGTATTGTGAATATGCCATCGACTTGGTTGCTCAAGCTCAATTGTGGTGGGCAAGAGTTCCTTCGAGACTTTGAAGGTCCCATGCAGCTTCGCATCTAGTTTCCTCGATGGTCTTCGAGTTTGGAGGTTCTTTCCATACAGCATAACTAAATCACCAACCGAATACTTCAGAGGGTCCTTAGCATGCCAATCATAGTACTTCCCTATTGTCTCCCATATCTATTTTAAGCCTTTATGACAATGTGCATGCATGCTGGTCATCCAGTAAATGCAGTTCCTAGATGCCGGATTCTATGCTTCTGCTTTGATGGGCCAATTTGTTCAAGAATCAAACCCAAAGTGTGCAAAGAACGGTGACATTCCCATAGCGGTAGTGAGAGAGTCATTATTGGAGTCCTCTGCCATTGGTAACATCTGGGACCAATTGTCCTGCTCATAATTCAATGATACTGCAGATAGCATTCTAACATGTGGTTGACTCATTCTGTTTGTCGGTCCATTTCAGGGTGGAATGGCAAAGTCATCTTTAACCTAATGTGATGAGCTTCGAGCTATGCGGACCTGAATGTGGAGATGAACCTAGAGTCACGATCCGACACGATGATGGATGGTAGACCATGGAGTCTCGATACATCTTTCAAGAAGAATTTGACCAGGTCTGTAGCCTTCTACTCACCATCTGTCTATGGAATGAAGTCAGCCATGTTGGTGAATTGGTCTACAATTGCCCATACGGATGAGCATTCGTCTGATACTGGTCATTTGATGTTCAAGTCCATGGAAATCCAGTTTCATAGGCGGTTCCCTAATTCTAGTGGTTGTAGGAGTCCATAGTGAGCATGACCAACTGCTTTATTCCTTTGGCACTCAGAGCATGAGTGGACATAATCTTAAATAAATGTTTGTATTTCCAGCCAAAGAAAGTTTCGTCTGACCAGTTCAATTGTCTTATCCTGCTGAATGTGTCCAGCCATCTTCGAATCATGCTCCACTTCCAATATCTGGGTTTTCAACTTCAGATCGTCTGGGATACACAGACTGCGTTTAAAATAAAGAGCTTCATTTTCGAATGAGATATCTGGGCTTGGATTTCCTTCCATAGCTCAGATGTACTCTTATTCATATGGAGGGCCGCTGTTAGTGGCACTGACCACTGCTTTTCAAAGCCATGAGTTGAACTTGACTACTGGAGTTGCTCTCAACTTTGCAGAATAAATCGCAATCGATTGGACACATAACTTTATTGCCATTACATGCGCTGTTGCTCTCTCAGAATTTACCATCTGATCGGGTTCCAGAACTCGGTGGATAGATGGGTATTCGTACTGTTTGGCTCTACCTCCACCTTTTTCAGGGTGGTACTCCTAACGCCTAGATAATGCATTCAGTTTCCCATTTGCACTGCCAGATCGGTAAAATAATTTAAAATCATATCCTGGCAGCTCTGGAGCCCAGTTGACTCGTCCCAGATTCAAGATCTTTGTAGTAGTGAAGTATTCGAGATTCTTCTGATTGGTGAAGATACTGATCGGGTGAGCTGCACCTGCCAGATGACGTCTCCATACTTTCAACACGGATACTATGGTGAGCATCTCATTGTCATGGATTTCGTATTTGATCATGGCCCTATCCATCCTTTTGGAGTGGCAGGCTATAGGGTGCAATCGTCCATCAATGACTTGGGAGAGTACTGCATCAACTGCCAAATCGCTTGTGTCAGTCCCAATCACCATTGGCCAAACAGGCTCGAACTGCTATTATATGGGTGCCTCAGTCAAGCTTCTTTAATTTATCAAAGGCTTTGTAATTTCACGGATTTGCTTTCAAATCAAACATTTCATTCGTTTCCATTTTCTTGGTCAACTCCAGTTGCAGATGGTATATCTTTGAAGATTCTTTAATGAAGCGTCGATAAAAGTTGGGGAATCCGAACAAGAACTGGACGTACTTCACAGACCCTGGAATCGCTCATTTCATAATAGTATCAATTTTATCTGCGGACATGCTGACACCTTCTCCTGATATGAGGTATCCAAGGAACTCAACTTGCTTCTGGTGCAATTTGTACTTATCAGGGGCAATAGCCAAGTTGTTTTCCTTGAGTCGATGAGGAAATACTATAGTCAATCACACACGCTCTTCTTCATATTCCATATAGATGAGTATATAATCTATATAGATTACCACTCCATGATCGATTAGATCTCACAGGATCTTGTTGATCATATCTTGGAATGTAGCTGGCATGTTCGCCAATCCGAAGAGCATAACTAGGTATTTATGGTGTCCATATCTTGAACGAAATGCTGATCTGCATTCATCACCAGATTTAATTTGAATGAGATTGTGCCCTGCCTTCCAATCAGTTTTGGTGCAAATCCTCAATCCAGCAACGCTCTCTCTGGGATCATTCATAAGTGGCCATGAATATCAATTTATAATCATCATGTGATTGAGACCTCTATAATCCATGCACGATCGTAAGCCTCTTCTGTATGGCTTTGCAACGAAGACTATGTGTGCACCCACAGGTAACTTGCTATGATGCGTCTTTCCATAATCAAGTATTTCCTTCAGATATATTTGAAGAACTGAATGGTCCTTTTCTGAGAGAACGTAGATGGAACCCCACTGAGGTTATTCCCCATCTTCGAAGTCAATCGCATGAGCGTAGGGTCTATGGTGGGGAAATACATCGGCAGTTTCTCCATTGTATAATGTTTCGAAGTCTCTGTATTGCCATGGAATTCATTCTACCCGATCGATTTCAATTTCATGTGCCGCATGGACATGCATTGCACCAATAACCCGGATCCCTCGAGGATCAGTACCAAACTTTCAAATGAAATCGTCATATTCAATGGAGAACGAAGGTACCACTGCCTTTGTACAATGTTGACGGCAGTGTATTGACGTACACTGAAACTTATGGTTATCTTTGGTAACTGCACTGAATGCTCCATGTTTGACAATCCACCAGTAATGTAACACGATGTCAGACCAATTCACTATTGAATCAACTTCGAAGGTTTCTTTGGTATAATTTGATTTATACCGCAGAATGACAAGGAAGGTGTACTTCAAACCTGCTCCTTCTACTCTTTCTCAATTACAGTTTTCGCCTATCTTTTCTTCCATTCAAGTCACTAATAGAACAGCATCATCAGGGAACAATTCCCGCAACTGGGCGCATTCAGCATGCCCTGATGTGTTTTGTGTGCCTGGGGCGCCTTCAAGGTCGGTAGGCATGATAATATGTAAATCTGTGACAATACGATTCAATACCTTGCAAAAGCAACTCTGGGTGCTACATATTCATACGGTCACATATCATTCGGTGTTCTTTGTCCGGCCATTGCAATTGCATGGTGCTTGGTGCTTGGTGGCAACGCTACCAGCCAAACAAGATCCTCAATTATCTCTAGCTAACCAAATGCCAGCCCAGCTCGATCACCTGCATCCAGCCGAGAGCCAGCCCAACTCGATTGTATCCAGCCAGCCGTGAGCCAGACCAGCTCGATCGCATCCGGCCAGCTGCAAGCCAACCCAGTTCCATTATCTCCAGCCAGCCGAGAGCCAGCCATACTCGATTGCGTCCAGCGAGCCGAGAGCCAGACCAGCTTGATTGTGTCCAGCCAGCCAAAAGCCAGCCTAGCTCGATGATCTCAAGCCAGCCGAGAGCCAGCCCTACTTGATCATGTCCAGCCAGCCGAGAGCTATTTCGGATCAAGAGCCAGACCAGCTCAATTGCGTCCAGCCAGCCGACAGCCAGCCCAGCTCAATCATTTCCAGCCTGCTGAGAGCCAGCCCTATTCGATCATGTTCAGCCAGCCAAGAGCCAGCCCTACTCAATCGCGTCCAGCCAGCCGTGAGCCAGCCCTACTCAATCGCGTCAAGCCAGCTGAGAGCCAGAACAGCTTGATCATCTCGAGCCAGCCGAGAGCCAGCCTGGCTTGATTGCGCCTGTCCTAAGTTACCTGGCTATCGGCTCAACTAGTTATGCTCCCCCTTATCCACTCCTTTTCCGCCCCCTCACTTACAACCGTATTTGCACTCCAAGTTCTAAGTTCTAAGTATAATTCTATGATACTTCTCTCTCTCTTACGGTCTCTCCCTTACGGTCTCTCTCTTCATATGTAATAATAATAGATCTACAAATAATTTTGATCGATGTAACCAGCCAACCGAGAACCAGGTCGTATCGCATGGGAGATACCATTTCAAGCACTCCATTTCCACTTCCTTTTCCACTCCCTTTTCCACCCCTTTACTTTCAACCATATTTGCACTCTATATTCTAAGTTCTAAAATCAACTGTATGATGCTTTGCTCTCTCTCTCACCGTTACTTTTCATTTGCAATGCTAATCAATATACAGCCAATTTTACTCGATGTAACCAGCTAGCCAAGCTTGATCATCTCCAGCCAGCCCAGAGCCGGCCATACTCGATCGCATCCAGCCAGCCGAAAGCAATCCCAGCTCGATCATCCTCAGCCAGCTGAGAGTCAGCCCTATTCAATCGCCTCCAGCCAGCCAAGAGCTATTTCGACTTGATCGCGTCAAGCCAGCTGAAAGCCATCCCAGCTCGATCATCCCCAACCAGCCAAGGGCCATTTTGGCTTGATCATGTCCAGCCAGCCGAAAGCTATTCCTGCTTCATCATCTGCAGCCAGCCGAGAGCAAGCCCTACTCAATTCCATCCAGCCATCCGAGAGCCATTTCGGCTCGATCAGGTTCAGCCAGTTGAGAGCCAGCCCAGCTCAACCGCCTCCAGCCAGCCTGCATCCAACGTGCCATCCTTATTCAAACTGCTGTTCAAAGCGTACAAAGTCAACCTCCTAGTGCACCTGATCCACATACACATGCTTCTTTCCAGGTCAGTCCTGGCTCCAAATGCATCTGCAAGTACTGCTCCAAGTGCACCTCCAAGTTCTGCCTCAAGCGCATTCAAGATCTACCGTGGTTTTTTGTATACAGTTAGCATTAAATTAGTGAATCCAGAAAACAATGGACTGCCTTGATAAGTCAAAGCTGTGACCATGAATCAAGGCTGCGGCTGTATAGTGTGCTATGTCTGGAAGCAAATACTGCAATTTGAAGCGAGTATGGGATGCATAGGCTGTGTCTTGAAGCAAATGCTGGGTTTGCACGTGCATCCGGATGCATATGCTGCATCTGTAAGGTTGGGTGCAGTTCCAGGCAGCGTCTGTAAAGAGGTGCAGTGCTAGAGTACGACGAGGCTCAAAAGGTTTGGTCAGATGTATCAAGGTTTCAAGGCTCGGAGTTCTAGGGGTTAGAATAACCACACAAATGGGTGTAGAGATCGCAGGTACTGCTTAATAAACTAGAGACTGGAAATCCGGAATCACAGGAGTGAACAGAGGTTGGTGCCGAAGCTATCAATTGTTTTGTAGACTAGAGAACAAGTGACAAGCACACCTATCCTCCACTAAACCATTGCCCTAATATACAACTGATGTGATCATCGTCACCTTTACTTACTCGTTCCGAAATACATCCAAACCTCACCCAACTAAGCATGCAGCTCTTTCAATCTGCACCTCACATCATAACCCTCATGCCATATTTACAATTCAACCAACAAAACCTGATTCCTTCCAACCAAACCTGATTCCTTCCAACAAAACCTGATTCCTTTCAATTGAAACCTGTGTCCTTCCTTGCATCCAGTATTCTTTATATATGCTCTATCGATCATTACAGCTCCCCCGATCCTCACTCGACACAACCGTGACAGTAGCTCCCCCTCCCACAAGCTGAGTTCCTACAAGGGTGTTGATCTGGGTTTTCAAGGTTGTTCCACGTGGAAAAAATCAATGGCTTGAAGGCCGTCCACGTTGACTGCTGGCTCCCAACTCCTTCCATTGTAGCACTTCCATTTGACCAGATACTGTAATTGTCGTTAAAATAGCTTGAAATCTGCTACAGCTTCGACTTTGTATTCTGCTTCTACATTCACGATGACTGGAGGTGATGCTCATTCGATTTGTCCAGACAATGGATCGTTTGATGCTTTGCTGAGACGGGAGATTCATTGTACTGGATGTATGTAGATGTCCTTAGGTAGGTCCAATTGGTAGGCCTACGGACTGATAACTTCAGCGATTTCGTATGGTCCTAGGTGTTCCCAGTCTAGATTTTTGCTTGGCCTTTGTGTTACAATATTCCTAGCATCCATCCATACCTTGGCTCCCACTGCCATCTCTCCTCCTTCTCTGCATCGTTTGTTCGCTTGTTCTGCTTGGATTGATTGTGCCCTGGAAATTTCGGCTTTCATGTGTTCGAAGATTTCATTCATTTTCTCGGAAACGGTATTGGCATCTACTTCCCTGATGTTATCTCAGTTCTGAACTGGATGTTGACCCAAGGTCATCCTTGGATGACAACCGTAATTGCCAAAGAATGGTGAGCAGCCTGTTGTTTCTGAAGCATGATTGTTTGATACAAACTCTGGTATTGATAGCCATGAGGCCCAGTCGTTTTGCTGATAATTGATGAAGCTCCTTAGATACTGTTCTATCACGGCATGCATTTGCTCCATTTGGCCGTCCGTTTGAGGGTGGAATGCAGTCGACAGTCTTGGTTTGATTCCAAGTCTTGAGCGGATATGTCTCCAGAGTGCCGAGGCGAATCGGGGTTCTCTGTCCGATACTATGGTGTCTGGTAAGATGTGTATTTTGAACACATTTCGTATAAACATTTCGCCCAACTATTTTCAATCTGTATTGTCTCGACATGGTACCAAGTGCTTCATCTTTGATAGTCCATCAACTGCCACCCATATAGCATTATATCCTTCACTTTGTGGTAACCCAACCACAAAGTCCATACTTAGATCCTGCCAAGGTTGTTGTGGTATATCCAGCAGTTTTAGCCATCCGTGTATCTTTTGATTCCTTGGCTTACTGCGTTGGCCTACATGGCAATTCCATATATACCTATCCATGTCTGTTCTCATGCCTGGCCATTGATGATTCCTTTTGAGTGACTCCAAAGTTTTTGCTCGTCTTGGATGTCCGGCTGTTGGTGAATCGTGATGTTCCTCTATCAATTCTAGCTTGTCCGATTCCATTTTGATTTCCGTTGTGTTGATGCAATGTCGTTCGCTAATATCGATTGGGCAATTCTTGAATACGTTTTGAATCCAGTTTCACAGCTCCTTTGGATCGGTTGGGTCATGATTCACCACATCCGCAAACGCTAAGACAGGCCCATATGGTATTCTTTTATCAAGATTCTCCGTTTTAAGCACGATATGTTCTGTTTTTTCTGCCCGCCGCTTCGGAGGAATATCTACTGGCATTCGGGTAAGTGCATCGGGCTTCCATCCCTGTTGCCATGGGCGGTAAACAACCATCAACTTGGATCTCAACAGGAATTCGGACCACCTTGTTTGCATTCTATTGCGTAACTTTGACGTCATGAAGTATTCGAGGATCTTGTGGTCCGTTAGTATCATGTTTGGATGTGCTGACCGTTCGCATTCCTGTCTCAATTGTTTGAGGGATTCAATGATGGCTACTGACTCCTGGTCGTAGATTGTGTAATTCTCCTTGGCTGGGGTATGTTTCTTGGAGAAGAATGCAACCAGGTGAAGAATTCCTTGGTCGTCATATTGTAATAGAACACCTGCTGACACGTAACTCACAGTGTCTGTTTCCAGGACGACTTTCTTTTTATAATCAAAATGTGCGAGAACTGGTGCTGTTGTAAACGCCTCTTTTAGTTCCACCAAGGCTCGTTTCTGATCAGGTCCCCAGTGGAATAGTTCCAGCTTTTTGTTAATTTTGCCATTGGTTGGACCACCCTGCTATAATTCCTGATAAATCTTCGATAGAAGTTGGCGAATCCTAAAAATGGCTGAACCGCTTTGAGTTTGCCCAGTGCTTCCCATTCCTTGACTGCTGTTACTTTTTCAGGATCCATTCTAATTCCATTGACACCGACTATTAGTCCTAGGTACTTGACTTCTTGTTGGTGAAATTGGTATTTTTCAGCCTTCAGGTACAGTCCAGCTTCCTTCAACATTGGCATTACTGCTTTGATGTGTTTCCGGTGTTCCTGCAAGTTGTCACTGTGGATAAGAATGTCGTCCAGAAATGCCATGCAGAAAATGTCCAAAAAAGGTCGGAGTGTATCGTTGATGAATTCCTGAAAAAATGCTGGTGCATTTGTAAGTCCAAAGGGCATAACCAGGGATTCGAATAAACTATAGCGGGTACGGAATGCAGTTTTCCATTCATCCCCTTCTGCAATTCTGATCATATTGTAGACGTCTCAAACATCTGACTTGCTGTACTATCTGGACTTTGATAATCTTAACAAGGTGTCCTGGATCAGCAGTATTGCATATCAATTTTTTATTGTTCCTACGTTCAGGCCTCTGTAGTCCACGTATAACCGTAGGCCTCCATTTGGTTCGGGTGCAAATAGAACTGGCGCTCCACATTGTGATGAAGACAATTTAATAAATCCCTGTGACAAGTTCTTTTCAATCCATTCCTTCAGGACCTGAAGTTCTTCTCTTGACAGGCTATAAATTGGTCCGAAAGGTGGGGTGAAACCGTTTTGTAGTGTGATTTTGTGATCATATGGTCTATGTGGTGGTAACCTTTCAGCAATTACTTTATCAAAGAGGGGGAGGAACTCATGATATTCTTTTGAGATTTACTGGTCCAGCGGTTTTTCTTCAAGGTCCTTTACTTCAAGGGCCTTGTTACTTTCATATAATGTTACCACGTATACCTTAAGTTTCTCCTTCTGTTTCCGTTTCATTAATGGTATTGTGGCTATTACACATTTATCTAGCTTCGGTTCATCTGATTCCCCTGTTTCCATATGATTGCCCCATACCAACATACTTGAATGATGTTGACAATGTTTCTGACAGTATTCGGTTTTGAACCCTATTCTTTTCTTCTGAAATTTCACGGGAACATCATAAAGTTGTAGCTATGGTAAGCCATGTACGATTGGATAATGTCCTGATTTCAATAAGAATGCTGGTAACTGTTCCTGATATCCGTGTATGCCTAGAATCGATTTAGCCATACTTGTAATTGTTCCTGATTTGATGGGTCGTCCATCTAATACTTCTAATTCCCTTCATTCTTTTAATTCCCTCCCATGTAACTGATGATGGCGGACGAAATCATTGTCAATAAATGCTATTCATGTAGCTCCACAGTCAATCAAAGGGTGGGTATCAATGCTTTTGTCCTGTATTTTCAGCGAGCATTTCACAACGAGGTGTTTGCTTTCCTTAGAAGACTCCTTCATTTCTGCGCTTGATATAGAAAATGGCAAAATACCAAAACTAGCATTAACTGACCAAGGAAATTTGTTTCCAGTGCAATTGCCATCCTTATTGCACTGGACTAAACTTGTTCCAACTCAACTTTCTTTCCTTTCCTTGTTTCCGAATTTGTGTCTCCTTTGTTTGCTGCCTTCCCAAAATATCATACCTCCATTTGTGCTGACGCTGCTTTCAACTTCCTTTGACATGATGCTGCGAAATGGCTGCTATCGCCACTGTACATACATAATCCTTGTTCCTTACGTCTCTTCCTGTCTACCGGAATAATCTTCTTGCCTTTGACTTCCGAAAAATCCAGCAGTGCTGGTCTGTGATAACCTGCCAATGTTCCTGCTGGTGCTGCGTCTGCAGCGGATGTGGTATTGGTCGTTGATTCGGACTTCTTATAGCCCTCCCACTTCCTTGACTTCTTTTCCGGTGCACTTCTCCTCAGCTGTGAATTTCTATTGAGCAGAGTTCGACAAATTCAACTATGTTCTCTGGTTCCTCGATCTGTTGCAGTGAATCATTAAGATTGTTGGACAGCCCATTTCGTAATGCGTCTATTGGGGCATCTTCGTTCTGTTTCACATCTGCTATGTATCTTTGTGATTCCGCGTAGTACTGAGGGAACTCGCAATCTCGTTGTCTGAGCCTGAAGAGTTCCCTCTTGGCCATTGGTGCATTGTCTTGATCTCCGAATGCTAGATCGAGCAGGTCAACTAGGTCTTTCAGGGTATCAAGTTTCACTTCTCCAGAGATTTTGTCACATGGTGGAATTAACTGTACCAGGGCTACTCCCTTCAAACATCCAACTGCGTACCTCAGATTCTTCTGCTCAGAATTGAATCCTTTTGGTTTTCCAGCTATCTTCAAGGCCAGTTGCACCTTCCACCCTCGAAGTTCCTTCCTATCTTCTCCTGAGCAGCTGGCAATATCATTCACCTTCTCTTCTCTTTCTCCCATTTCTCCTGTCATCTCTTTTGTTCTTCCGTCCGTCAGTTTCAAAACTTGGGTCACTTGTTGGCGATTAATATCTGCCAGGTCCCTGAATTTCTTCATCCGTGCCTTAGCATCTTCCAGGTCTTGTTTCAATTCTGCCAGGTCTGGATTGCTTTCTTCCAGTTGTTGTTCTAGACCCCGGATCTTCTCCTCCAAATCACCATCGCTGAATTCTTGAGGTACTTCTTCCCTCGATGCTAATACTTGTTACGTAAGCATTGACTCCTGCTTCAGATTGTCCTGCTACTGGAAAACCTTTTCTCCGTCTGCCAACAATTTCAATATTTGTGCTTCCGTATTCTTCACAGATTGCTTCTCCTTTAGCAATTCATTCAATCTACTGGTTGTTGGGAGTTGAGCTAATGCTGTCAGCCCGATGTTGATGGCCCATATGTGTTGCCTGAGTTCTGTTTCATTCATGGTCTCCGTATTCATTGCTGCCACGTTATCCAATTCAAGTTGGAACTCACTGGTTAGCATGACATCGCTAGTTGGCCTTGAACAACCTTCTGACATTCTTACTGTGGTGTTGAGAGGCTGCTGTAAGAAGGTGGGCTGCTGTGAAATGAGAGCGTGATTTTTTCCCCAAATAGTCAATTACTTGATTGGTATTTTCCTAGATTTGTTGAATTGCTGCTTCGATTTCAGCTTCTAAAAATGGACTGACCATTTTCCAGAAGAACACTTTGTGTTGACTGGGTGTTGTTATGATAATCAGCGGGGTTGGTAGGGGAGCCAGACGAAATTCTTGATCTACTCCCTTTTATTTGTTTGCCTTCCACTGGTTTTAATCAGCGCAGGAAAGCTGACTTTCTATGTCCTGCTGTGTCGCTTGAATCGTAGATTCTAATTTCGTGGTTTGAGTGTCTGCTGCTCTTCCAATTGTCGTATGTATAACTCCGCAGCAATCTTCGCAGTAGCACGGTTCTTTGTCCTGACAGCCGACCTGAAGGCCATAGTACTTAGTCCAAAAGTTCCCAAAGACCTGATCATTGATTTGGGGTCCTTCTTTTTTTCTTGCAGCTTCTGTCCAATAGCTATTCCAGGAGGAAATTGCCTGTGGTATGTCCCAGAAGTATGCCTCAAGGGGTTCCGCCATGTCACGAATGTTAGCGTCGATGCTAGCAAATGCGCTCAATGGTTCTTGTTCGAAAGGATTGGTGGTTTGACCAGCTAGGTCAAAAAAATTGATTCGAGATTGTTCAGGTTGGTTGCTTTTGTAACCTGGCATTTACTCGAATGTGCTGGATCCTTCTTGTCGAAATTTCCAGATGCACACTGCGCAAATGTGTCTCCAGAAACTGTGTACCATTAACCGGTTTTCGAAGTTGCCCGCAGATTTAAACCCCAGGTACCATTGATTGCAAGGACAGTGACGAAAGTAACAGCCGCTTTGGTGATAATTCCAGCACATATACTAAATTAGAACCTGTAGAATCGATTGTAGACTCATTCTTCTGTCAAGGTTTAAAGGCTTGGAGTCCTAGGGGTGATTGAAACCTGACAAGGAGTGCAGTGATCGCGGGTACTGCGTAACAAACTAGAGACTCAAAATCCTGAATCACAGGAGTGAACAGAGGTTGGTGCCGAAGCTATTCATTGTTTTGTAGACTAGAGAATGACTGACGAACAAACCTATCCTCCACTAAACCATCGCCGTCATATACAACTAATGCGACCGTCATCACCTTTACTCACTCGTTTCCAAATACATTCAAACATCACCCGACTTTGTACCCCGCCCATTCAATCCACTCCTCACATCATAACCATCATGCCAAATTTACAACACAACCAACAAAACCTGATTTCTTCCAACAAAACCTGATTCCTTCAAATCAAAACCTGTTTCCTTTCTTCCATCCTATATTCTGTATATATGTGCCATTGAACATCACGGCTCCTCCGATCCTCACTCGACACAACCATGACAAGATGCATCCGATGCGCACTAAATGTACAGGGGTCATAGGCACAACATGGTTGTTTTTCTGATATCATGTGAATTGGTTTACTGCTTCAACATCATAGGTGTATCACACCTCGTATCCAAGAGATCCCTTACAAGGACATTTTTCTCGTCTCAAGAGATTGCAAACATGCGTATTGTGGGTCTTGAACCAGTCTTAGGTTCAGGTGATAATTGTTTGGACTTCTTGGGTACAGGCTGAGTGCTGGCTGGAACCTAACATTTTCGATCTTTTCGGTTGACAATCATAGTGAACTACCTTTCGACACAGCTCCAGCCCCAACAGGTCCTGGTGACTAGGATTTGTGAATTTGTAGGTGAATGAGGTTTGAATGAACATGATCACACTCAATGGTAATCGTTTTGTCACAAGTTATGCTTGGATGCTATATGACCGGCATATTTCGAGTATTGAATTCATCCTCTGGTACCCTTTCTTAAACAGCAGAAAACACAGTATATTTAATATTGAATGCTATAATACCAATGACCACATTGGTAAAAACCCTAATAAAATACCCAAAAGAAACACAGATGTCTGTACCCATGTAACCCCAAAGAAATATGAATATCTATACCCATAAATACCAAACCAGAGGTCTCTGTACCTCAAAACCCATAGGAACAACTGCTATCCTATAGAACAAAGGGAAGACAGAAGAAACTGGTTTCATCTGTCAATCTCCATACCGTCGGAGTCAACCTCGTAAAGCACTCGAGACCTTGAGGCTGCTGCCGGTTTTGTAATTCAGTCAGCCAGACTACTGGACTTGATCTTTGAAAATGAGGTGGTTATTTCTGGTGTTGCCACCTGAGACTTCTTATCCTTCTTCTTCTTCGTACTGGAGGAGATCCTGATCGCATTCTTACCGAATATGTATCGATGCTCTGCAGAACCGCAGTACTTGCAGTTGTTGCGCTTGGCTTGTGCTTCCAGCAAAGCTTCCGGAATTACATTCAGGGCTTTGCCTTTGTCCGTATTGTGTGGCTTAGAACACTTCCTCTCTGTTTGAGGTTTGTTGGAGTCACAATCTTTTTCCAAGTTATTCTTCCCTTGATTCCCCTTATCACCATCATCATGATTACGCATCCTCTTATTGTTCTTTTTGTCTTTGGATTTGTGACCATTGTGCTGGTGCTGTTCTTGCAGGTGTCGCCCATATGCACAGCCGACGTGTTTGAGCAGGAATTCGTAATGTGCGTTGTCATCTGGTGTAATCTTTGAAAAAAATATTCAATCTTTGATTTCTTTGGTGAGTCTGCTGTGTAGAGCCTGTCACCATGCAATCCCGGATGAGCAGACATGGTAGTTCAAGTCCTCCATCTTTATGATATAGTCCTGGATGGCTTTGTTTGTACTGCAATTGCTTCATTTGTTGAAGGTATTCTGTTTTCACTTCTAGGTCAATGGATTGTTCCTCTATAGCGCTGGTGAACGCTGACCATGTGTCAACCTGAAAATGTTTCCTAAGCAGTTTTTCTCAGTTATCATACCAGCCTAAAGCTTTCTCTCGAAAGATAGTTCCAACACAGATGATTCATTTGTTGTCATCATTATAACCATCCTTGAAGTAGCTGAGATAGCGGTCCACTCATGTAATCCAATTGTGGTAGAACTCAAACTTGTCCATTAGGTCCCCCTTGAATTTGTTGGGTAGTTCAATTTTTTGTTTCTTGCTTGAATTCAGATTTTTTGGTACTTAGGGTGGTACTTGTGGTGGTACCGAAGGTGATTCACGATAATTCCTTCCTGCTGGTGGTGGAAGTGGTGGGAGTACATCGTCTCCACTATCAGAAGAGCTGGGGCTTCTCGAACTGGAGCAAGAAGACTTGGAGTCCCCTGAAGGGTCTACTCGAATGCCTGCTGTGCCGTCTCCATTACGATTTGGTTCTGGAGTCACAGCTTCTTTGACCCACACTCCAACACCATCAGTTATAGTATATCAAAGGCAGAATCCCTGCTGAACATGTTCGGTATCCCCATCTTGTGATGTCAATACAGATTGGGCCAGTGAGAGTACTAATCTCATTGATCCTTCATCTGAGAGCTTCGTCTGCAAAGCTCTGGTGAATTCTTCGAATTCCCACTCAAAGTTCTTGTTGATCATTCGCTCCGCCACCTTGCTTTCCCATTCTGCATCGTCTACCTTTTTTAGTGTTTCCTCAGGTATCTTTCCCTTCTGCTTAATAGACTTGGTCTACCGCCCGGACATCCGTTCACCATCTGTTTTGGCTTTGAGCTGACCATTCGCCAGCTCTTGGGATTGGGTATGCATTAGGGGGGCATCGCGTTCTTGGGGTTGTTTATCAGGTGAAAATCCCTGCCCCTGGAGCTCCTGAAACCTCGGTACGCAGGGTACTTTGCAAGCCAGCGATGATACGATGTGAGGCACTGCAAAAACAACTCCGGGCGCTATGTATTTACACGGTCGCATATCACTCTGCGCAGTGCCTTGCAACTCGAAATATACTGCGTTTTTCATCTGGCCATTGTAATTGCATGGTGCTTGGTGCTTGGTGGCAACACTGCTCTGTGCATTGTAATAAGGATACTGCGTACTTGATATATCACCATACCGTCTGCCTATTCCAAAGTAATGTTTCACCACGTGCTGTTTTCTATAGAGAACTTCCCACCCGAGTGGTGCTGGTATGGAGTCAGTCGATCATTTTGCTTACGTCCATGGCTTGGATGGACCTAAGCAACCTGATTGGTCAAACAATATGAATACAACAAAAAAAACAAGTCTATTAAATCTATTTACACTTCTGAACATCATTTATACCCTTTTCGCCACTGTATTCAACTCATTCTCCAGCATATAATAAACATCATTCCATGTCGCTGGATCTATATGACTATTGACTATCCATTCTTTATTCTCCAACATTGACGGAATGGGCTCCTCTGGAATTAAATGAGCTGTACTCACAATATATCCTGCACTAATAACTGCATATGTATCTCCAGAATATACTTTCACTACCCTGACTAGCTGCGTTGCACTTTCAGACATTCCACCATTCGCATGTTTCGTTACCTCAACAGATGATAGCCAAAAAGTATTCCCGCCGCACATATGAATGACTCGCAGCTTGAATAGACGAAGCATACGGTACGGTAAACGTCCTTGCAGTGCCTTGTGAGTCAGCTCCCGCCCCTCCTTACGTTGTGAAGTTTGAACCCATACCCAGACATGGAGTGCAGCCACGGAATACCATCATTTATTTTCAGTACATCTGAGCGTTTGAATGATGTTCTTGCCATGCATGTTGCGTGATTCTACCTCCAATTCATGGTGAATTGCGGCAGCACTGCTTAAGAGATCATCCGAATCGATGTTGACCATCTTGAAGTGTGCAAAACGACGGGGGGCATCATATGGACCATTTCGGAAGACATCGTCACTGATTGTTTTCAAGAGGCCTTGAAAGTCTTTGACTGTCTCATTTCTTATGTGCTGCTGTAAAGATATGAACCTCAATAAACGACGTCTAGTGGTTGCGTCTGTCGCCACATCAGTGGTTACCTGTGGAACAGCTCATTTACGATTCAATGTGTCACAATTGGCCTTTCTGACTGCAAATGCATCACTCCGGAGGTAGTAATTGATCATCTGAGTACAGTAATTGCTGGTCTTATTCGAGGCATTGAACCCGTCCTTGATCTGCTTCCGGTGAAAACATTCTTCTATCTCTGTTGACCACTGATTACGCGATCCATATCGTTGTATATGATCTTGGAAGTGCTGCATGCGATGGATCATGCGAAAGTTGAAATCGCTACCATCTTCAATGTATTTGGCCATTTCTGCATCGATAATACGTTTCCAGCCGTCGTGAATACGCTGTCGAAGAGCTGCCGTTTTCTTCTTGTTCACCTCCGAATTCAACTCCGTATCCCGCTCGGCACACAATTCCATATGTATCTCTTCGGCCTCTGCTGCAAGTTGTTGCCCAGCTCTGAATTGTTGAGACACAGCCTTCGAAGTGTGGAAGCGGCGTAGAGCATTGTCCATAAGGTCTAGCATTTCGTTATCATGACAGTCGTACTGGCAATAGAAATACAACTCAATATGAGAGCGAGAGCACTCAACCACATGGTCAAAATCACTACGGTGAGAGGGGCTTGCATCACGCATAGCATTGCGTACGACACCGACAAGGCATCGGGTCATCGTCTCGATTTCCCCTGCGTTCCAATGCAAAACCTACTCATATGCACATCTGGGCTTCGTCATGTCGAGGTATGCAGGCACTGAGAGCCAAATATCGTTGAACTTGTCAAGCCGCTTATGCTGCTTCAGAAATTTGTTAAGCCATGTCAGGAGGTGCTTCAACATCTCAATTTGCATCGCATGGAGCAGATCAGGTTTGGGAAGATGACTGGTAACACAATTTAGATACCATAAGATGTTGAAGCCTGGATTCACATCGTGGCGATTGAGTTTGGCGATGATCAGAGGTGTATTTGAATCAGAGAGTATACGATACATATTATGATCCCACACGTTGTGTCGCTCGTGTCGGCGGGGTAGATTACCCATTTCCTGCTTGAGGCATTCGCTCCAGTTGCATACACCATTCGTGATATTGTGAAGGTCACGGTGCTCAGCATAATCTGCCATCCATGCAGCCAGTGTCAAATAACAATTCCTGAAGTTGTCATCGGCAGAGCGGGCATAGAAGATACTAGTCTCAGAATTAAGTAGGGGTTGCCGCACATGCTGCGGTACATTCTGAGATACCATTTGGTTATTCTCCCCCTGAGCATTTCATCTTTTGAGGGGGACATCGCGCATCTTGATGGCAATGGGCAACAGGGCGACCAACAATACGCTGTACATTGTGTGCTTCATCCGTACGGCTGCTGATAGGTTGCCGTTTGTCATATAAATTGGCTATGCCTTATTGTAGCCAGAGAAGTTCGTGAGATGGGTAGCGTCAGACATGAATATCATCAGCACCAGTGTGTCACCGACGGGTTGTGTTGCCTACACAATAGTGAGCATTGTATAGGGTATAAGAAGAATGCTTACCTGCTTATCCCACCACCAGTCTCCAGTATGCATTTCATTGTAAACACGGTGCCCAGCATCATTGAAGCAACGTTTTGGAGTGTACATAAGATGTTCATCCTATGCTGGTTGCCAGAGTGACCATCTTGTACACTCTATCATATCCCAGTGCCAAAACTGAATGGCATCCAGTTGCTGCACATTGCTTGCCATCTGCAACATAGCTTTCTTCCAGGAGCCATGGCCGAGTCCATCCTCCATTGGTTCAATTTTCGGTTGGAGGTAGTCATTCGATTTCAGAGAATCGCGCACACTCTCTTGAAGGCCGCAGCAACCCTTCAGTAAGTTGTCGATGACGTTGGCGGGAAGTACTTTCTATGTGACTAGTACTGCAAAATTGTACTCCTCCTCACTGTCAAATGGATGGAAGTGGTTGTCTAAGCATTGCTCAGCGTTATGCTCATCGTCGGTCGGAACGTATGCAACAGTGGCACCTCCATCGGGATATGAGAAGTTTGCAAGTGTGTTCGAGTCTAATTTGGGTGGTTCTGGGGAAGGAGACGTGTGTAATGGAGGAAATGCATCGGGATTGTCAATGTGGTTATGATTTGTGTGAAAACCACTATGAGAATTGTGGATGCATTGCTGGGAGTTTTGTCGTACACGTTCATGTGCCTTGAATGCGTTTTTTGACTCAAGGAGTTGAGTGTGATATGGAGGATAATCACTGTCAATGTGTTTGTAGAGCCACAGGTCAGACTTATAAGGTTTCAAGCAAAGAGGACAGAATCGATTCGGAGTTGGTATGGGAGCCATGGGGCGTATGGTGTAAATCATGCTGAGTATTGTATACACAGTGTGTAGATTGTTTTGAACGTTGCCATGCAAGGGTCATTGCTATGCAGGGGTTGTTGACATGAAATCAAGTGCAGTTCCACGGAGGCTCTTGAAGGTGGACATATCGTCCATAAGCACTTCTAAGAGCATCGCCACTTCCATTTAGTCCACATCCAGTTCAAAGTGGGCTTGAAAGCACACTTGGGCTGTATGTGCACTTGGCTGTAAGCGCATGTGGGCTGCTAGTGCACTTGACCGGGTGAAACACGGCCGAAAACATTCAATATCACTCTATATGGGTTCCGAGCCGCAACTTCAGAGGTCATGATACCATGGCACCGAGTCAAATGGCTGTGCCTGGAATGGTCTATTCACTTCCAGAAATGCCGGTGCCACTTCTCTCACTCCATACGGTCGGTCCCAACAGTTTCAGACACCGCACTGTATCATGATGTTGGAACTTGACGTCACAGCCGTATGTTCGGAACTCAAACTGACAGACTTCCACACTTTGACCCAACAATCGAATGACAAGAGTGTCTCACACTCAAGGAGAGGTCCAAACAACTCCGAGAGTTGTATAAAACATGCTATACAATGTTCAGGCTGGAAGAGAAGTGCCAATGGTGGCTTACCACAAGGAAAGCTTCTTCGCAAGTATGATGTTTTATATCATCAACAGTTTCAACTCTCCAGCGAGCTGCTCCACATGATTCCAGCATCTTGGATGGTCCATCCTGCACTGCATATATACTGCCGTACACCCCCTTCATTTCAATCCTTCTCCAACTTCTCTTTCAACTCTATCTTTACCTATTTACCATTCTCATCCGATTGTTTTTACACACATTAACCCTAACCCTCACCCCGCACCACTTTATACATACCTCAGAACGTTGCAATGCCACCCAAGAAGATCCGATCTACCCCCTCCAAAACCAATGCAATTAAGGACACTCACCACCTGGATGGTTTCGCAAATCAGTTTATGGCCAAGCATATTCGGGGTCTGATTCGGATGTATGCCATTAACAGTGTCAAGGATCATGGTGCGATGGACTTAATGTATGATATTCTTTTTTTGGACCCAGTCACTACAAGGCATTTTGCACAGTTTCAGGGGATGTGGAAGCAACGGCCATCGACCCAACCATAACATATTGAATGGTGGAGTCTGTTCCGGGCGGTTCTTCAGGACTGTTTCAACAAAACTCAGGTGCAGCTGAACAGGTATCACAAAGATAACCCACCTTTATCTACCAACAGCGATACCAACCCCGACTCCAACGACTTCAATGACTGTGACGACTCCAATCGTGGCAAAGGCCATGCGACGAAAGTCATCTGGTACCCCGGGACACCGAAGCTGCAGCCACCCTCCCACAAACGTGCAACACCGCCGACCATCATTGCCTCTGCTCTCTAGAAAAAACGAAAACTGGATAACTTCTCCACCGATGCCATCCCTACCGGCCCAATACCTATATACACCTTCAGGGTCTGCATTGTTGACCCTGAAAGCTACGACCCAGACACCTACAACCGTTGGGATGACATCTTCGTTCACCACAGCTCAAACAGATGGCATCTTTCTCGAGTCGAGAAGCTCACCGCAAAGGCCGTTCACCATACTGTCAGTCTCCTATGTCCCGCTAGGGATGTCAGTTGTATTCTTGGGTATCTTGTCACGCCTGGCAAAACCTCTCTGCGGCCATGTGATTCAACTCGACTCAACAGCAATGATTCTGTGGCCACGTTGTTTTGGGTTACAGCAGATAACCCTCTCATCGTTGTGGCTGTTCTGAAGGTAGTGGCAGTTGCGCCTCCTTTTATTGCAAGGGCTACTCAACCACCACCACCACTACCGTCTCACCCGAGAACACCTGGTGCCTCTGAACCGGCCAAGAGCCTGACGTCTGCTCCCAGGTTCGTTGCAATGAACCACTTACCAATAACCCAACTGGAGGTGACTGCCACGCACCACATCAAGTGTACCTCTCTCAGAACCAAGTCACCTCAGTGGTTAGACAAGGCAATGAATGAAGCGGCTGCACGAGTAAGGGCAAAGATGGCAAAATTGAGGGAGGAGATGTTGGTAGATGAGGCAATGTGTGACGTTTCGTCAGTGTCAGTGGGTATTAAGGGGTTGTGGGTATCGGTCAGTGATGAGGAGTCCCAAGCGGTGGTGCAGTTGCAGCTGCATGGGGAAGCCAGGTCGGATGAGGAGGCAATGTGTGACATTTCATCAGTGTCGGTGGGTGTTGAGGAGTTGTCGGAGGCAGTGGCAATTGGCACACACCAAGATGTCAATGCGATTATGAGCTTCACACAGCTGGTGTTACACCTAGCAAGTTCGAACAGGGGTGATGTACGATCACCCTCAATTTCCCTGATTGGACGTCATCGGCAATCACTCGTCTCGGATGCCATGGCCAATCATTTCGGATGGACAGCAAATAAACACCCACACCATCGATAAGCAAGGACGGCAAGTTAATGTTCGCGGTCGTTTCTGCTCCAAATCACCAACAACAAACGCACAGCCAGCAATCAGCTGAATGGCATCGGCCAGGAAGCTGACGCCCACCAACGACAAACGAACAGCCGGCAAACAACTGAATGGCGCCAGCCAAATGCTGACGACTGCCGTAAGCCTCAGAGTATGTGTTGACTCTAAACAGCAAAGCTGCTTCCTATTGAAAGAGGCCTATTTATCTGGGGGTCATCTGATCGAAAGGATACCACTGGTACCGATGCACAATCCTGCGAGCTTGATGTCATGAAAGATGCCAATGGTGTGATTATAATCTAATAACAATAAAGATGATGGAGGATCGAGAGATGGAAGACCGCGGTAGTTGCGAAACGAGCGGGCATTGGTTCGTTGGTGGTTACAGTGCTGGAGCTCTAAGGAAAAGCGTAGATAGAAGTATTCGTTACAGTATAGACGAAGGTATAAAGACCTCGGGTTCTTCGAGGGTAGAAAGGCATCAACCTTCTCAGCGAGAAGAACAACCCTTGACGATATACGCATTGGGGAAAGCCTATCCTTTTCGTTCTGAATCTTTTAGTGATTTCCACATCCTGAGTGAAGCTTCTGACCCACCTTCGAAGCAGTCCCGAATTAAGTACGGATACTCATTGACCAGGTGAACCTGCAGTGACGCTCCTGGTGATATATTATATTTTTAGCAAAGAAACGCTTGCGAGGAAGGTATTCTTCCTACCCACACCAATACATCAAGCGACCTTGATGCCATACGACGCCAACTGTCACAGTCGAATCAACTTCTTCGATTTAGCTGGAATCCCATCGCAGATTAAACAACCAGAACCACTCCACTTCTTTGATACCATCGACGTTCTCCTAAACGCAGTCGAAAAACCTCTCAAGGGTTACTGTTGGAACACACTTGATACGCCATACCCATGGAACCTCTAGTGGACAGACGCAGCCAGACAAGGTGGAGGTTCAAGTATGGACAATCCAGTCTTTGCTGATCCTTGGATGAGATTCAAGGGCTTGTACATAGATTGCGATGATCAGGACATGTGTAATTGCAACCACAACTGTGGTGGAACTCACACAACAATCGGAAGAGCAGCAGCCGCTCTATTGACCATCATCTCAGCCATTTACCATTCGAATTGGTGAATGAATTCGGACAAAATACCACCCCTATTGCGTTATCTATACCCACGCAACTGGTCCTTAATTATGTACCCCTCCCATTCAGACTACGAACAATCGGTACAACTGCAGCATCAATCCGGAGCTCGATTCCTGTTCTTTCACACCACCCCAGTTGAGCAATTTTTTGTTGTCCTATAATGGTCGAATCAAACACCAGCATGACAGACGCCTACACGGTGGTTTGGAGGGGAATGCATTGATTCTATCCACCGATAAGGACAAGGAGGTCACAAACAACCAGCCCATCTCAATGAAAGATATTCCGGACTGGGTTATTGAGCTTTGGGATGGAATCAATGGGGAGCTCGGGCTAATGGACTCCCGTATTGAGGAAGCAAGGGAGAAAAATTTCGCGATACAGACAGCCCTCCCAGGATTGACCAAACCTCATGAAGGCCTGATCATGAAACAAAATGAGATATACGATGCCGTTTATTTAGGAGTGGAATAAATCAAATGGGCTCAACTCAAGAAGCATTCCGATATAGTTATCCAATCCCAAGTGTTTGCAGCTAATATCCAAAAATCCTTTGTTCTGATAAAGGCCCAACCTACCGATGATTATGAAGAGCTGCAGTCAGTTCTCAGTGAGCAAATCCAACAATCAGGAAAAGCCTGGGGAACAATTTAAACTCTGCTCGACAACTGGGAACAAGCCCACAAACGCCTTGCCCTCCGAGTGCATGCCCAATTACAGGAGCTGGTGGATATTTGGATAAAAGCCCAAGAAGATGGCGAACGTATGTCCAGGCTATACACCCAGTCTCGTCAGGAAGCAAAGAGAATACAGAAGGAAGCACAGAAAAAGGCAGACAATGCCGAGAGGGAAAGGAAGGCGGCAGAGCGAAAGATGAAGAAGAACATTGAGCGGAAATTCAACAAATTCACTAGAGCTTTGCACACGAAGCTCTCAGATGAGAGAACAAAGAAATCAGTATGCTCACTGGCCAAGTCAATATTGACACCAAAGGAAAGGGATACGAAGCCTGGTGAGCAGGGATTCTGCCATCAATACACCATAAGAAATGGCGTTGGAACTTGGATCAAAGAGGCTGTGACTGCAGAACCGAATTGTAATGGAGACGTTGCAGGAGGCATTGGAGGAGACCCCCCAAGGGACTCCGAGTCTTCTAGCTCCAGCTCAAGTAGCTCCAGCTCTTCTGATAGTCGAGACGATATTCTCCCACCACATCCCCCAGTTGGAGGAATGGACTATCGTGAACCACCTGTGCCACCACCTAACCCACCGAGAGCTCCAAATTCAGCCAAGAACCAGAAGATTGAGCTTTCCAAAAAGTTTAAGGGAAATCCAACGGACAGGTCGGAATCCTACTGCCACTGAATTACCAGAGTGGATGCCTATCTCAGATACTTCAAAGACGAGTATGACGATGACGACAATAAAATCATCTTTGTTGGAAGTATCCTTCAAGAAAAAGCTTTGGCCTCGTACAACAACCAAGAAAAATAGCTTAGGATGCATTTTCAGGTTGACACATGGTCGGCATTCACCAGCGCCATGGAGGAACCATTCATGGACCCAGAGGAAGAAACAGAATGCCTCGAAAAAATAAAGAAATTGCAGTACAAGGGAGATATCCGGGACTACATCATCAAGATGGAGGACTGAAACTACCATGTCTGTTTATCAGGGATTGCATGGCGGCAGGCTCTACACAGCAGACTCAATGAAGAAATCAAGGATCAAATATTCTGTTCGAACATTGCACCAAACGGCCACGCAGAATACGAATCACTACTCAAACAAGTCAGCTGCGCATATGAGTGACGCCTGCAAGAAAAGCACCAACACAACAATCACAAACTCAAAGACAAAAAAACAGAAAGAGGAAGCGTGATGATGTTGGCGATGAGAAGGGGAATCAAGAAAAGAAGGGCTTTGAAAAATGTTCTGACTTCAAGAAACCTCGAACAGAGCGGAAGGGTCCTAAGACAGTCAATATGGACAAACGCAAAGCACTGAAAGGCATTCCGGAATCCCTTTTGGAAGCGAGATCCAAGTGCAAGAAGTGCAAGCGCTGCAGTTTGTCGGAGCATTGATGGGTAATCTGCAAGAAGTCCATCAAAATCTCCTCCAATAAGAAGAAGAAGAAGGATAAGAAGCCTAAAAAGAGAACTTTGACGGCCAGAAGTAACCACCTCTTCTTCGAAGGTCAAGCCCAGGAGTCTGGCTGACCGGATTACGAACCCGGCAGCAGCCACAAGCTCTCGAGTGCTTTATGAGGTTGACTCCGACAGTATAGAGATTGACTGCTGAAACAAGTTTCTTTTGTCTTTCCTTGTTCTATGGGATTGCGGACATTCCTATGGAGTTTTTATGGGGTAAAGACACCTCCGGTTTTTGATTTTATGGGTACAGATATTCATATTTCTTTTGGGTTTTCATTTGGGTCTTACCAATGCGGTCATCAGTATTATAGCTTTTTGATATTCAATATTCTTTCTTTGCTGCTATTTAAGAAAGGGTACCTGAGGATGAGTTCAATACTTGAAATATGCTGGTCATATAGCATCCAAGCGTAACTAGAAACAAAATGATTACCAATCTAGCATACTCACTCAAACCTCATTCACCTACGTATCAATCACAACCATGACCGATTGTGGCCAGAGCTGTGTCAAAAGGCAGTTGAATATGATTGTCAACCGAAAAGATCGAAAACGCATGGCTGCGGCCAGCACACCTCAGCCTGTACCCAAGAAATCCAAACAATTACTACCTGAACCTAACTCAGGTTCAAGACCCACAATACACATGTTTGCAAGCTTTTGAGATGAGAAAAACGTCCCTGTGAGGGTGCTCTTGGATACTGTGTGCGATTCACCTATGATATTGAAGCAGTAGGCCGATTCACATGGTGTTCCATTAGTGACTCCAACAGAACCAAAGATAGTCGAAACTCTAATGGCGAAAGAGTAGAAGGAGTGGATTGGCAGTACACCTTCCGCATTACTCTGCAGTATGAATCCCATTATACCAAAGAAACCTGCGAAATTGGACCAATGGAGCAATCGTCTGATATCATGTTACCTTACTGGTGGATTGTCAAGCTGGAGCACTCAGTGGAGTTACCGAAGAAAATGATAAGCTCCAGTTGATGTCGAAATACTGCCATCAACATTGCGCAAAGGCAGCGGTATCTTTGTTCTCAATTGAATATGACAATTTCATTCTGAAGTTTGGAACAAAGACGCGATAGATCGGTGATATTGGTTCAATGTATGTCAACGCGGTACATGAAATTGAGATTGATTGGGTACAGCGAATTCCATGGCAATGCAGAGACTTCGAAACAATATACAACGGAGAAACTGCCAATTCTCTGCCGCCTCATTGATGCTACGATCATGCCATGTACTTAACAGATGGAGAACAACCTCCGTGGGGTCCCATCTATGCTCTCTCAGAAAGGAGCTTTCGGTCCTTCAAGAATATCTCAAGGCAATGCTTGATTCTGGAAAGATTAGTCCTAGCAAGTCACCTGCAGGTGCACCCATACTCTTCATTCCAAAGCCACACGGAAGAGGGTTGCGATTGTGTGTGGATTTCAGAGGTCCAAATAGTGTGACGAATATGAACCGATATCCATTGCCGCTTATGAACGAACTTAGAGACAAGGTTGCTGGATCGAGGATTTTCACCAAAATTGTTTTGAAGGCAGGGTACAACCTCATTCAATTTAACCCAGTGACGAAAGGAAAACAGCATTTTGTACAAGATATGGACATTATGAATACCCAGTTATGCCCTTGGGATTGGCGAAGGCGCCAGCTACATTCCAAGATATGATGAACAAAGTCATGCAAGATCTAATCGATCATGGAGTTGTTGTCTATATAGATGATATTTTCATCTCTACGGAAATGGAAGAGGAGCATCTGCGATTGACTCGAGAAGTCCTTCGTCAATTACAAGAAAACAACTTGGCTATAGCACCCAATACGTGCGAATGCCACCAGAAGCAAGTTGAGTTCCTTCGGTATCTCATATCGGGAGAAGGTGTCAGTATGTCAGAAGACAAGATTGATACTATTCTTAAATGGG